>RJWH01006254.1:0-58234 GCA_004363575.1 Solenodon paradoxus
CATCATAGGCTCTTTTCTCATTTTCCATAAATTATCTGACCATAGATGTAAATTTTTGTATAGAATTGAATTCTATCCCATTGATAAATATATGCATTTTTCCAGGGCAATGCAGTTTATTTGTTAATTGATTTTCATCAAGGAATGCTGCATTTTGAAATTTACTTGGTTTGAGGTATGCATGATAGAAAATTTATATGTGTGTAAAATGCTGTAGCTATACCACTATTTCCCCTTTTCATTCACTTTATAATTATTCCCCTTTACCCCATTCCCCCATATTTTTCTTTCACCCTCTGATTTGCCTTTAGTACCCCACTAAAATCAATTGTTGTTTGAATTAGTTCCTTCTTTTTTGAAGTCTATTATCGTTGAATTTTGATCATCTGTTTGCTTTCTATCTCTATACACATCATGCAAGTGATATCATAGGATGTCTGTCATTCTCCTTCTGGATTATCTCACTAAGCATAATTATCTCCAAGTTCATACAGGTTCCTGCAAATGGTAGTATCTCTCTCTTGTGATGGCTGGGTATTATTCTATTGTATATATAGACCACATCTTCTTTGTTGATGGACATTTAGGTAGTTGCTAGTTCTGGGCTGTTTCAAATAATGCTGCAATGAAATGGGGATGCAGATATCTCTGTAAATAAGTGTTGTAATTTTAGGGTAAATACTCAGTAGAGGGATAACTGGATCATATGGAATATCCATTCTCAATTCTTTGAGGAATCTACATACTGCTTTCCAAAATGGTTTAATCATTTTACACTCTCACTGACAGTGAATAAGTGTTTTCTTTTCTCCATATCCTCTTCAGCACTTGTTTCCTTTTTTTTGGATGATGCCAGTCTCATAGTTGTGAAGTGATACATTGCTGTTTTTATTTGCGTTTTCCTAATGACTAGAGAAGTAGAAGATCTTTAAATCTTGGCTATTTGTATGTTGACATTAGAAAAGTATTTTGATCACTATCACTATGTCATCTAGGCCACAATCTCAGCATGCAATATATTCACACATTTTCTTTTTATTGTCATGATTGCTTGGCCAATTTGGGATCTTTTGTGTTTCTATACATACTCGTTTTTGTTGTATTTCCTAGAAAAATATCAGTAGGTTTTTTGTAAGTGTTGCAAACAAATTTTTGAGTGCTTTAGGTGAGGTTATCATATTGTCAATGCCAATTATTGTTAATCATGAACATGGACTATATTTCCATCTCTGTATATTCTTATATGTTGTCTATAACAATGCTTTACAAATTTTAACTGTTCAGTTATTCTCCTTATTTAAGTTTATTCCAAATATTTACTTCTCTTTGTTTTGATTGTAATTGGTGTATTGTCTAAATTTCCTTATCTTCTATGGCATTGTGTATAAAAAGAAAAAGTATTTTTATATCCTATTTTGTAGCTTGCACTTTACTGTATTCATTTATTCATTCCATTTTGTGTATGTGTGGAGGCCTTAGCGTATTACGTGTAGATTGTCATGTCATCTGTAGTGCTAACTTTACTTCTATTTCAATTTGGAGACTTTTTATTTCTTCTTGCTGCATGAAGGCTCTGGCTAGAACATATAATAGAATGCAGAATGCTGTGATGAGAGTGGATACCCTGTCTTTGTTCTTGGCCTTAAAGGAAATATTTTCAATTTTTCACCATTGAGTATGATATTGACAGTTGATTTATCATATTTAACTTTTTAATGTTGAATTGTATTCATTCTATCCCAGATATTATGTAGAAGTCTTTTTATCATAAATGGATACTGAATATTATCATAAGGTATCTCTGCATCTATGATATACTTATATGATTTTTCTTGATTTTGTTTATGTGGAATACAACATCAGCAGATTCAATATTTTAAACATTTGTATCCCTTAAGTAAATCCTCTACGATCATGATGGGTAAAATGTTTAATGTATCAGTGAATGTAGCTGAATTCTATTTTGTAGTTTTTTGCATCTATATTCATCAGAGTATAGTTCTATATATTTTTTGTCATGTCCTTGTCTGGTTTTGGTAACAGCATAGCGTAGGTCACCTAGAAATTACTTAGATGTGTTACTTTTTTTTAACTTTTAGAGGGGTTTAGAGGGTATGTATTAATTCTATTCTAAAAGTTTTGTAATATTCACTAGTAAAATCATTGGTTCCTGGGCTTTTAATTTTTGGTAGACATTTGTTTGCTTTTTATATTAATTGATTGTATTTAGTTTATTGCAATTTTCCAATTTCCATGACCGTGTATCATGAATAATCTTGGATTATGCTTTTGAAGTGAGAAAGTCAATGTGAAGACTGTAAGAAAGGTGCTTGTTTTAGTTTAAGAAAAGAGAACCAGCTTGCTGAAAATGATATGGAGAGAATGAGAATGTCAGAATTTGTTAAAGAATTAAATGCTTCTCTTTAAAATGCAGAAATTTTGTGTTACAAAAGAATACCTCATCAACAAAACTATAAAATTGTTAAAAATATGTCTTGAATGTTTAAGTAGATCAATCCAGTATCTTCTGACACTTGAATTCTGAATTCAATACTATGAGAGTCACCTTGGAATACATGAGATAAGGCTTTCTTGCCCCAAGAACTTTCCCTACGTACAACAGATATGTACCAGATGATTTTTCTCTCAAAATAATGCCCTTTATAGCCAAGTCCCTAGATATTCTGTCACCAGTGTTATCTCCCATCACCAAGATAGCCACTATTTTGACCATACCACTGTATAGTGACACATTCTGTATGTTGAAAGCATTACAAAGTGTATTTCAGCTAATGTGTCTTATTTCACATGATCTTCAGTATTACTACATGTAATTGTAGATAAAATATTTGGTATACTTTTTTATTCAGCATGTGCCTATACCTCACACTACATATCCATCATTTTTATATGCAGGGCTTAATTATACATTTAATTTTTGACTTGAAGAAGTTGACATTTCCTGGCTATGTATATGATAAATGAATATGACTGCATTTTTACAAGAATATAGTTTACATTCTACACTAAATGGGTATGCTGCTGATGACTGATGATTATGCCCACAAGATTCCTACTTTTGTATTTGATTATGTAAGATATATCTATTACTCAAATATAAGGATTAAATGATGCAAATTCATCATTTGAAAGTATGATTTTTATTTTATGATTTTACTTTGCTTTTTCAAAAGCAAACTCCAACTTGTGGGGAAGAAACAGTTGTTTTCAACTTTTCTCATCTTGTAATGCTTTGATAAACATTTCAAGAAATAATTCTCTATTATTTTTTATCCTTTATTATAGCTAAACTTATTTCATGCTTTATTTCTTTTTTGATTCCTATGGGATTGAAAACACCTAAAAAGCTGTGTAAGCATAATGTGTTCTAAAGCTTACATGCACGAGCATAAACATGATGAACTATATACACATTGTGGTGCCAGTATGAGTTTTTGTATTGGAGAAGTACATGTTGTGACTGCACTTTAGTCAAAAAGAGTGAAGAAATCCAAAACAATGACTTCATTTCAGAAGGAATTAATCTATGGAGAGTCATGTGATCCCTTGACATAAATGGGAATGTCCAAATATTTCAGGTCCTAATAGAGGGATAACATTGATTGAATAGAAAAAGACAAAAGGATATTTTCAATATTAGTTATCACCAAAACAAATAATGTGAATTACATAAATTGTACAGAGATACAGAAAACAAGTAAGTATAAATTATAGTAAATAAATAAAAGAGGTATATTCTCATAGTTGGTTCAGAGATTGCAACATTTGGCTTAGACTTTCATCCTGTTCTCACTGGCATTTGCTCAGCATTAGGGCAATTGATACTTTAATGGCATCGTTCCCAAATAGTCTTTTCAAAGCCCCTTTTATATCTTTGTTCCTGAGACTGTAGAGGAAGGGGTTCATAATGGAAGTGACCACCGTGTACATCACTGAGGCTGTTGCACTTGAGTGTGAGCTGTCGGAACCTGCAGAGTTAAGATACACTCCTAAGTTCATGCAATAAAATAAGGAGACTAACGAGAGGTGAGATACACAGATGGAAAAAGCTTTGTACTTCCCCCTAGCAGATGAGAGTGTACATATGGAAGAATCTATCTTTGCATATGAGTAAAGGATACCAGCCAGGGGACCACCAGCTAGAAAAACAGCAACAAAATAAATCACCAAGTCATTGAGAAAAGTGTCAGAACAGGCAAGATGGACCACCTGATTGATCTCACAAAAAATTGTGGGATTTGTACATCTGTGCAGAAGGACAACCTCAACACCATCAAGCTTTGTAGTAAAGAATGCAGAGCACTTATGAACCAAGATTCCAGAACTAACAGTCCACAGAATCTGGGGTTCATGATCACTGTGTAGTGCAATGGGTGACAGATGGCCACGAAGTGGTCATAGACCATCACAGTCAGGAGAAAGTCATCCATTCCTACAAAGAGAATAAAAAGGTACATCTGTGTAATTCATCTTCCGTAGGTGATGACCTTCCTTTGTATCCATATGTTATGCAGCATTTTAGGGAAGGTAGTGAAGGTGAAACAGATATCTACAAAGGACAGGATGGAGAGGGCGAAGTACATGGGTGTGTGGAGATGGGAGTCATGGATGACGAGCAGGTTTCCCTAGACAGTGATTATGTACACGGAGAGGAAAATCCCAAATATGAGGGGTCGAATTTCTGATTCATCTGTGAACAAGAAATTCTGATATTCTTGTATCATTGGCTGGTTCCATATGGTGGAGGTACTGCCAAGAAAAGAAAAACAATGATGACTAATCATCCTAGAAGCAGCCATCAGTCCTTAGTGAAACTGCTATAATTTTTATTTTCAGGAAATAAATAAATTAGAAAGGTTAATGTGTTGATTCAGTTCGTTTATAGACTCCTATTTAATACCTAATTAGGAAGCTTTCCAATATCTATTCATTTGATGTTATGCATTTTGCATGTTAAATACTTACATGCATTTGAGAAATGTATGGCTCCTATTTCTAATAATATTGAAAGAAATAAACAAAATATTTTGTCGCATGAAACTTTGACAGGTAATAGAAGAAAAGAAGGTGGTATATAGAATGTTGAAGATTTTATGTACTTTTTAATGCATGTTTAGGCAAGACCTGGTTACATCACGTTGTTTGAAGCAACCCACATGCGAAAAAACCCTATGTAAAGAGTGTATCTTGGGAAATGTGTTTCTGCTTAGAGAACAGTCAGTATGAAGGTTCTTTGAGTTAAGAAAGGAAATCAGTTTGTTGAGGAGAATGAGCTAGAGAATGAAGAGAGATTGTGAGAATTTGTTGAAGAATGAAATAGTTATCTTTCTACTGCTGAAATTTTGTTTTATAAATGTCCTTCATGTAGAATTTGTTTAAATGTTACAAAGGTACCCTGATTTTTAAATTATGACTCCAGTAATGTCTGTTGATTAAAATCTGACCTTCGTAATAAGAAAGTTACCTTGGAATATATGAGCTATGGTATCCCTGCTTAAGACTTGCCCTATGAAAAAGAAACTCTCTCTTGTTGTCTCTCTCTTGCTGTCTGTCGGTCTGTCTGTCTGTCTCTCTCTCTCTCTCACACACAAACACACTCTGCAGAGCCTGCTTTCCTGTGATGTGTCCCTGATCAACCAACAACAATGATTAGCCTAGATGGTGACACAATTCACACTCACTAGTTCACAAATTCTTTCCTTTATATAATGTACAGTTGGTACCAGGGATTCCAGTTTGGAAAATTCCTAAGGTCCCATAGACTTGGATATTCATATTGATTGTCACTTTATTGTTTTGCCTGTCTTTAAAGGAACATTAAACGGTTTTCAATTGAGAGAGAGGGGGGAGCAAGAAGGAAAGCACAGGGAAAGAACCAGGATGGGAAGGGAAGAGATAGGATGAGGATAAAATGATGTAGTAGCTTGGGGGTTCCCTAGGTAAGCCTAAGCTATTAAAAGTTAAAATATTCCTACTTTTGATGACATTCTGACTGATTATATTTTCTTGCTATTTATCAAAAATGGTGTTGTCTCAGGACACTACCAGTGTTATTTTTCAGTGTGCACACCTGGCTGGTTGAATCATTAAGAAAAAATGGGCAAAAGTAATAAACCAACAATTCACAAGAGGAAATAAGGTGAAAAAATTGGAAATCTTTTATGAAGCAGTAGATTTTTCTTCATGTGTCTATTTCATATATATATTTAGGCTTCTACAGCAGATGAGAAAAGACTCTGTGTCATATTTTTTATATGACACTTGTTTTGTTATTATGGACTTTAGAGAGACATCTGTATTTTGTTTATTTTTGCTGTGTTTTTACTAGTCCAGTGGGCACACTCCAGTCCTGGTTTGATTTTATTCTCACATTCAATATCCATCCCAGATCATTTTCTGTAAGATTATGCTCACCACATGACAATGGAAAACTTTCACACTGTTTCTTCCGTGTTTTTAGAGGACATAATGTCATACTTGCATTCATTTTAGTGTATTGTGACTACAAGACTATAATGTAAGAACTTCACTACATTGTTCAAGTTTTTTTCAACAAAGTTATGGGATTATACGTGTACTTGTAGAGAAAAAATTTAGGAAAATGATAACTTTGTGAATGCAAATCATGACAGAGTAAATGAAATCATTTAGAGTAGTCTATACACCAGTATACAATTGATGGAGCATCAGAGGCAAAAAAAATTGAAGATGAACTGAACAATATCAAGATGGATTATGAATCAGCAAGGACCTGACATAAGATAATACAAGACAAATGTACATAGAATTTCTCACTTAGTACAGGTATTATAAAAACATTTTTGGGAATGAATAAGCAATTAAATCACAATATATTTGGATATTTAATATTTGACAAAGCTTTCAATCTATTTGGAAAATATTTTATTAAAGCTGGTATAAATAATTCTCTGGAAGGAAATGAGATGCCTGTTTTTCATACATTTTTATTTATCTATGTTTATTTAAAATTAACAATTATCTAAAGCTATTACATTTCCTCAGATTTCTATATTATTTTTAAAATATTGTCTTTGCACATCAATCTGTGCATATGTATTTAAACTGATAGGCTGTGAAAACTTACAGCAAAGAGTAGATTTTTGGTGAACATGTGAAAATAAACACCTGAAATCTTTAGATGATCATCAACATCCTAATTAAGGTTTTTAAAAAAAGAACTAAGATGGCAGACATATTTTCCAATATAAACTTGAAAATTGTTCATAAATAAAATATCCAACCAAAAAACTGTTGAGAAACAAGAATCTGAAAAGTCGTTCAAAAATGAGGCCAATTATAAAATATAAGCATATAATATATGAAATTGTAACATTGCTAGGTTATAAGAGAGGTCTGTAAGGTACATTTGAATAAACAGGGGAGGAAAATTATTGCGTAAAATGTTTACTGCTCCAAATATATGGCACCATGGATGCTCATATATGTCCTTTTAAATATTAAATTAAAATTTGAAAGCACTAGCAGTCTGGTGCTGGTTTTGATATAACAGTTCACATAGTGATATGCATTTCAGTATCTAAAAAAGCACATAGAAATGTAAAAAATACATTGAAAATGAATGGAGAAAATCTTGTGTTAAGTGTGAGGATGTTTGTATGTATCACATAGTAAGAAAATATTTAACTAAGATATTTTGAAATGACTTGACAAAATGACTGTAATACAAAACAAGCACAGTGAAAGAGAAGATATTCCATAGCCATAATTCAATGACAGTGACATGGGTTATTTTTTGAGATATCACTAGCAAAGACTTGGACAAAAAACAATAAATGAGAAATCATTTAAAATGTGAGGAGGACACAGTATCTATGTTCTAATAACTTTTAAAAGCAAAGGCACAGGCAGGAATGAGGCAGTAGGCTGACAGCAGGAAAGTGTGATGAGGGAAAGCACTTTATTTTATTTAGTTGTTCATCTTTTTTGTCTCCCTGGACCCAGGTCTTGAACCAGGAATCTTGGGATGTATGTGAACTCACATAGTGGACTAAATTGTTAGGTCAACAGGGCATACCCTAAGTTGCATTTTAAGACGTGGAATATGGGCTCAAAATATGTACACAGAGGAGAAGGTAATTGCAAGTCTTTTTCTCTTAGTACTTTGGATATATAATGCCATTTCTTCTGGCCTGTATATTTTTAATTTAGAAACACACTGATAATATCGGGGGGGGCACTCTGTCTGTGATATATTTTTCTCTGACTGCTTTTCAAATATTTTATCTTGAATTTTGACATTTGGATGGGGTGTGTCTAGGTTATTACTGTTGGATTTTGTTTATTAGGAATTCTTTGAGCTTTCTGGGTTTGGAAACATGCTTCATTGTTCAGATTGGGGAAGTTCTCATCTATTATTTTTAAAATATGGTTTCTACCCCCTTTTTTTCTCTTCTCCTTCATGGACTTCTGTATATGAATGTTGTTCATTTTTATTGGTATCCCAAAGGTCTCTCATTCTGTGTTCATTTCTTTTAATTTTTAATTCTTTTCTGTTTTGCTTGATTTGAGTTCCTCTGTCCTATCTTCCAGATTGCAGATTCTATTGGAAGCTTCATCTGTCCTATTGTTGAGCCTCTCTATTGAGTTCTTTAGTTCAACTCTTGTATTCATTTCTGGGATGTCTTGTTTCATTTCTTCTCTTTTCTTTTTAATGCTCTATTTTAATTCCTCTATTGTTTTCTGGATTCCCAAGAGTATGATGACCACTGTTACTCTAAATCCTTCTTTGGGTAATTTGCATATGTCTGTTGCATTGAGATTTTCCCCTGGGTTTTGATTGGATCCATCATTCTTCATATATTTCTCTGTGCCTTTGGTCTGTTTGGCATTCTGTTTATATATCTAAGGGGTCAGTTTCACTTCCATTATGTCGTTGTGTGGGATGATCACCTTACAGTTAGCCCAGAATTGGCAATTTGGCTGCATTTCCAACTCTACCCACAGGGTGATGCTAGTTGATAGTTTTAATGTTTAGTCTTGTCAGGGAGACTTCCTTCTTCCTTTAATCCTGGAGGTGGTGGGATGTCCTGTATGCTGCATACCCTGTGAGCCATTATCTGGTGATTAGATCCTGAGACTGTGGCTTAAAATGGTGTTTGGAGGGTTTGGATGAGGGAATTTCCTTTCTGATTATAGGCAAACCAGCACAATTTGACCACAAGGGCTCCAACTCAGCAGCTCAGTCCCGGGTCTCTGGTTCTTATTCTGCCCTGCACAGAGTTGGTCTTCTCCACCTCCTCATCCCAGCCATGCCAGACTTGCTCTTTGCTGCTTCTGCAATGAGTGCTTATCACTTTCAAGTCCTTCCTTAGTTCTGCCCCTCTGGATTGGTTCCTATATCATGTCCTATTCTGCATCTTATCTGCGCACTATACTGGACACCCTTTCCCACTGTTTATCATCAGGATGGCCACTACATCTCTGGAGCTGCAGTACCAGGCATTACTCAGTGTTCGCCTCTGGAAAATACGAGACTTTCTCATTTCTCAGTGAGGAGGGATCTGAATCTCCTGCCTACCAGGTCACCATTTACCTTCCTCAAGAATTTTTTATTAAAGCCACAAGTGAAAGTAAACTTCTCTCCTATATTCAAAAAATAAAATATGAATTTTTGGCTGAAAAATGACATCTGTTACATTAACATCACTTTAGTCTTTCTCCTATTGTTTATGCACTTGTTTAGGGCATCCAAGTCTTGGACATTTCACCCTAATTTAAGTGTGCTTGTTGACTTGAATATTGATCAGATTACTTTTAAATTAAGACTTTGGAGCAAAGGGAAATCTAATTAACTGTTGGTGGGAATGTAAAATGGTGCAACCACTCTGGAAAGCAGTAGGAGGTTCCTCAAAAAGATGAGAACAGTAATTCCATTTGATTCAATTATTTCCCTAAAGACACATTTATCTGAAGAGATATTTGCACTTCCATGTTCATTGCAGCATTATTCACAATAGGTAAGAACTTAAAACTACCTAAATGTCCATCAATAGATGAGCGGATAAATAAGGTGTGGTATATATACACAACGGAATAATAATTGACTATCGAAAGGGATAAATCCTGTCATTTGCAACAACATGGATGATCTTGTAGAGAATTATGCTTAGTGAGATAAGCCAGAAGTAGAAAAACAGACATCATATGATAACACTTATATGATGTGTATAGAAATATAAAACAAATGAATGACAAATTCAACAACACTTAACTTGCGAGAGAGAGATCTACTTCAAACAATTAAGGGTTCAGTGGTATGAGAAAAAAATCAAATCAAAGGGTTCCAAAGTGAGGGGTGGGAGAAATTGGATAAAGTGAATTAACTGCAAATGTAGGGAGAAAATAATGGGAATATTGATAAACATAATGTGCTATATGTAAATGTAAAATTGCTATTACGTATTCTTAAAAACAAGTTAAAAATATCAAAATACTGTATCCCCTCAATATAAAAATATATTGAATGAACACTACATTGTAACACTACATAGGTTTGATTTATATGACATCATAAGTCAACAAATATCCATCTGTATATAATACATAAACTTCATCACCAATAGTCCAATTCTGTCCTTCACCATATAACTGACACCTTTTCCTAAACTATCTCTCCCTCTCCTTTCCCTTATGAAAACCACTCATTTGATCCTATAGAATAAAGGTTATTTTTGTTTGATGTGGTTCATTTGTTTGGTTTCTCACACATGAGTGAAATCATACAATTTGTTTGTCCTGAATTATAACTCCCTCTAGGTACAGCCTTCCTTTTCAAAATGGTATCATTATATCTTTTTAAGTTTTAGCCTGTTTTGAGTATAAGAACCACAGGATTGTGATTTGACACAGAGATTTGATTTTAATGATTTCCATTTGACCTTATTTTTTAATTATCATAATGTCTATTCTTGCAAGTGTTCCATGCTCCATATGTGTTTGAATTGCACTGGAGGTCTCAGAAGAACAATTAGGCAGGAATAGGAAATAAAAAGGAATCTAAATTGGAAAAAAAGAAGAAAAACTATCATTATTTCTTCAAGACTTTATTATATATATTTAAATCCTCCAAAACTATCCAGACTTCTAGAAATCATCAATGAATACAGGAAAGTTGTGGTCTACAAAATTAATTCACAAAATATCTGCTGCATGAACAACATGATAGAAGAAAACAAAATCACAAAAATCACACCATTTAAAGTATATATTAAAAGATAAAAAACTTGGGCATATGCCTAACAAGGATGTAAAAGACCTGTACAATAAATACTGCAAGCCCTTCTTCAAAGAAATATAGGAGATCACATAGAAATAGAAAGACATCCTTTGCTCATGTCTGGGAAGAATGAACATCATTAATAGGATCATCTTACTCACATCAATATACAGATTTAATGCAATTTCCATTAAACTCCTACAGACTTATTTCCAGGAAACAAAGCAAAAACTCTGACTATATCTATAATACAACAAAAGACCTGAATGGCCAAAGAAATTATTAGAAAAAATAATCAAGTTTGGAGGGATTCCACTCCCAGGCACTTAACTATATTATAAAGCAATAGTGATCAAAGTGATATAGTACTGAAATAAGGCCAGAAGTGTAGTTCACTTGAATATAACTGAATCATAAAAACCCTTCTCACATACAGTTAATGTATGGAGAAAGGAAAGTTGGGTTAATGGTGACTGGAAAACTGGACAGCCACAAACAAAATAATGAAACTAACTCAAAATGAACTTAAGACTTGGACATAACATTGGAGACCATAAAATTATTGGAATACTACATAGGAAAGCTATCCATGGCAGCAGGCATAGAGAAGTCTTTGGAATGTTAACTCCAGCATCAAGGGACTCAAAAACAAAAATAAACTACTGGGAATACATAAAACAAAAAAATTGTTCACAGTGAAAGAAAATATCACCATAACCAAAAGGCAATATATTAACTGGGAGTAGATATTCACATTTCATATCCTGGACAATGGGTTAATATGTAAAATATACAAAAAAAACTCATAAAGTTCAATTACAGAAAAGCAGGTAATTCAGCAGAAATGGGAATAGGAACTCTCAAAAGACAGTTTTCTGAAGAGGATATACAGATGGCCAACAAGGACGTGAAAAGATGTTACTACCCATTGGCTATCAGGGAGATACAAATCAAAACAACAATGAGATATCATCTTACACCAATTGATGAGAGACTTTCTATCATCCAAAAGTCTGGAGACAACAAATGTTGGTGAGGAAGTAGAAAAAAGGAACAGTTTCACACTGTCGGTGGGAGTGTAAATTGATGCAACCCCTATGGAAAACAGTTTGGAGATTCCTCAAAAATTTGAAGATAGAAATCCTATGTGATCTCACCGTGCCTCTTCTGTTTACCCAAAAGATACAAAAACACTCATCTGCAGAGATTTATGCATCCCCATGTTTATTGCAGCCCTGTTCACAGTAGCTAAGAGCTGTAAACTATGTAGATGCCAAAATCAGATGAATGGATAAAGACGTAGTACATATATGTAACAGAATACTAAACAGTCCTAGAAGAGATGAAATACTGTCATTTGGATCAACATGAATGGATCTAGAGGGCATTATGATAAGTGAAATAAGTCACAAGAAGAAAGTTAGATACAAGATGTCCTCACTCTTGGGTGGAACATGAAGACAAAACAAAGGGACAGATGAAACAAAACCAGTACTTGGACATTTACAGCATAAGCAAGGTTACCAATAAGAAATAGGGTCAGTGAGCAAATGATGGTGGAACCCACTGGACAGTGGTGAAGAACACTTGTGAATTGGAAGAGGACAGGATTTAATGGCATATACTTGAGGAATAGAGAACCTATACAAATTAGATTATTTTAAGATGTATAATTAACTACCACTATATATGTATAGCTTATATATAAAATGTATAACATATATATAACTTACAAGGGTCATATTTAAAATGAGATTGAGATTTGGGCATTTCTATACTATGACTGAATCATAGGTGACAAATAGAGTGAAATCCAAATTGTGATAAGGCTTAATTATAAAAGGATTTTGATGTGCCAATATAATTTTTGAATATGTAAATCAAGAAGAGTAAAAGCCATGATCTTCAAAATGTATCTGATCAAAGAGTAATGTTTTAAAACTCCAGATATATGATCCTCAGCAGATAAAATTAACAGAAATATTGACATTATGCTGCTCCATGATGCTTCTGCATTTTTTTTTATGTTCTTGCTAATTATTCTGTAGATGAAAATGTCCATCAGGGCAACAGCCACTGCATTCACAATTGATGCCACTGCCCCCTTCCTGGGAGAATGTGAGTCAACTGAATTGAGGTACACAGCAATGCCTGCAGCATATAATAAACAACTGACAGATTAGAGTCACAGGGTGGAATACCAACAATGACAGCATCAATGAAATATCTTAATACATTTTGATGAAGGCAAACCCACGGCCAACTTTGAAGAGTTGACAAGTGTCAGAGAATAAACTAGGAATTTCTACATAAGTATGTTGCATAAGTTTTAATATAACAATGCAATGCCTCTGAAAGTTCAAATCACTAATCAAAAAGATACTAAAAACAGCAGGCTATGCAGGCATGGGTTCATGATGACTGTGTATTTCAGGGGGTGATAAATAGACACAAACTTCTTAGAAGTCACTGTCACTGTGACCACATATAGCACGCTGTCCAAATAGCCAAAAAGATTTTTTTAAAAGGCCGCTGAATCGGGATTCTTCATAAGAGAATATTCCACTATTAATCTGAAAGACAAAAATCATTTTTGGGACTGTGATAGAAAGTGAACCTAGTATCAGTCAAAGATTGGAGAGGAAGATGTATATGAGTATGTGTGAGAGTCAGAAATGACTGCCAGGATGATGATCAGGGTCCCCTTGATGGTGACAAGTTTCAGGGACAAGAATAGGCAGAGTATTAGTGGCTATAGTTCAGGGTCATCTGATAATTCCATGAGGTGGAATTCCAAGACATCTGTTAGATTGTGTGGTGATTCACATAGCCAGAACGCCTACTGAAAAAAAAACTAATGAGAGTGAATATCAGTAAACAGTACACATTGCTGTGTTTACATATAATTAATTTATCCATACAGTAGTCATTTTTGAACACTTTAGTCATGTAGCAACCATTTTTGTTGTGATAAGAGCAATTTATGTCTTTTGTAAGTAAAGTAACAACCTTTACTTCATCCTACTACAGGGATTGTAAGACTAAACAAATGAGAAGAACAAGGATATTTAGAGATTAAAACATCTGGTCACACAGTACTATCTGCCCTTTCTGAATGGAAACAAAATGAACAATATGTATTCGTCTGTCTAAAAGAAATATAAATAAAATACATTTATAATCAGTCAATAGTAATATGTTTTATCCTTTGCAGATCAATATATACTGGATATGAGTTATTCAGAAACACCCTGTGAGAATTGCATAATATAAAGAGTAATACTTCATTTTTCTGCATTGTTTTGCATAATAGTTTTTAGCTACAGCAATCATACTTTGCCTTCTTTCCAATATGATAAGAAAGCATTAAACCTCCAGTATGCAATATATAATAATTTGTTAGGATGTATGTACAGCATGCGGGATATTGGTAACAATAGGATGTTGCATGTTTGAAAGTTACAAAGAGAGTAGATCTTCAAAATGTTCATCACAGCAAACATATCAAGCTTGTATGGTGCTGAATGCTCACTATACTTATTTTAGTAATAATTCTGCAGATTTGAATTTTATTATTATGATATTATTTAAAGATAGTATAATGCTAAATGTAAGTAGTATTTCTACTTAACAAAAGAAGCCTGTGTCCTGCCTCTTCTGTCAGGAGGAGGCTGTGTAAATATTTGGAATGTATACTGAATGCTTATCAAACCACAACTAATATTTGCTATGCTCTCCAAGAAAACTTTACATCCCAGATACATTTTGAGTGACATTCCTTTCTATCTAAGAAGAGTCTCCACATTTGGTGAAGAGAGTGTGAACAATGGAAGCTAAAAAAGATGGGGGATAAAGCTCCATAGGTTTCCAGCTGAAGTGCTACATATTAGAACCTTCACAACTGGGTATCACGATTTCCCTCTAGTCTTGATATTGAGATTCTCTAAAGATCCCCCTCTATCCACCATAAACCTGAGCACTCATTAGACTGTGCTGGGTCTCTGTTGGCTCATGCTTACGTTTGGAATCTACAGCCCTCTCCTTCCTGTTGAGGACTGATAGAACCTTAGACATGAATTTCTTTAAGTAGATGACTCTTAAAGCCACATGTTTGAAATCTAATGATATTTAAGTCTTTACTGACTGGTGACACTAATTATTACTCTTGATTAGCCTTGAAGGACCAAGGCACAGAAATGAAAATCAGTACAACTGACCCATGATCTCCCGATCTATGTAACTTTCCAATAGGAACAGATGAAGAAAAGAATATAATGTATATATTTAGGAAGGTCTGAACCCTTCCTATGCTTATAAGAAGATAAATTGCACACTTTACTTAAAGGGATAATATCAAAAGTCCTTAATATAAAATTCAAAATCTCTTTTAATTTAATTTATGGCTTTTAGACGTTCACAAACAGAAATTCATACTTTAATTATGCAAATTAGGGTGAATTGGGTAATGTACAGCAAAAATATGACCACATTTCAATTTTCCAGTTAAGTGTGCTTTCTAAGTACGGAGAGCTCTCAAATAATTAAGAATGGAAAGATAATATAATCTGGTAATTCCTCTAATGGGTAGAAAAACACAGCAATACTTATCCACAGACACAGTCACCATTTTGTTCATTGAAGCTTTATTTAAAATACTAAGATATCCATCAACAGATGAATGAATGGATAAAGAAAAAGTGGCATATATACATAACGGAATACTACATAGCCATCAAAATGAGAAAATGTGTCATTTGCAGGAACATGGATGAACTTAATATTATTATACTTAGTGAGACAAGTCAGAAGAAGAAAGACAAACATGGTATCAATCATATTAAATGTATAAAGATACCAAGCAAATTAATGAACTAAATTAAATGATAATAGCGTTTTAAAGAGATCTACTTCAAAGGTAGATAATTAGTGACAAAAAAGCAAGTCATAGGGTGCAAGAAGTGACAGGGGAGAGCTAGAGGGCAAACAGGGAAAAGGGGATTAATTTTATAGTGAAGAAAAAAAGGAAATAGCTATAAACCTATTCTATTATATACAGATTCAAATTTACCATCATGCATATCTCAAATATAGTTGATATTTATATGTAATATTACTTATATAAAATCAATTTAAAAGATTGTTTTCTAAAAGAAATTTTGTCGAGTTAGAGATTTTTCCTTATTTCAATGAAAATGAAAATTACAATATTTTATTCATTGATATTATTACATTAAAATAATTAACTATTATCCAAATAGTTATAGACATATGTTTTTTTTTAATAAACCAGTGTGTCCTCATAACTGAAATCAAGGTGTGATCTAGGTCTATAGTGCCTTCAACACTGATTGGGAGAAATTCTAATAAAGTCCTCATGTTGCTTTTGGAAGGTTGTGTTTCCTGTATTATTTGTTCAGAGCCAAAAGTCAGTTTCTTGATGCCTGCACCTGCCATGGGTAAATTCTCACATGGAAGATGGTCTCCATTAAACAGACCAGTGAAAAACCATACAAAATAATATGATAGTGGAGTATGATTTTATGTGATTTCATAAGTGACATCTCTTCGTTTTAACCATGATATGTTGGTTGGAAGGAAGTCACTAGATTCAGGAAGTAATTGGAGGATGAGTTTCCACAAACACATAGTTCCAGGAAGTGGAGGTTATTTAAACATCCCAGAAACTTCCCACCAGGGGACTGAATTGTATCCGAATATATTCTCTAATTAACGCAGGACTCAGTAGAGATGTTTTTCTCACTTAGTCAGCAACTTATACTGCAATACCCTCAGCAAAAATTTGCTATAGAAGAACTGGGAATAGGTAAAAAATTTCCAGTGTTACATTGATGTGTCTCTTGCCATTGTGCTTTATTACATGTTCTTAGAGAAGTCACCATCGTTTTTCCTCCACCAAAATGATACTTCTATTAACATCACACTGAATTATAGTGAATCTCTTCCTAACTCAGTAAACTTTCCCAGTGGCTTCTGTTTTATGCTCCTAAAGCATAAATCTTGCTTAGGAATTTATATTCCTTTCTAAAAAATTATTTAGTGTTAAGGAATCACAATTTTCAATAAATTCATTTAGAACCTCTCTGCATTCTTTTTTAAAATAGTTTTGCATATACCATTTGCAACCTGTATAGTTCTCCCAAATCAGAGAACTTTTGATGAAAGCAATGAAAATGATTTTCGACAAAACATAGATATTCCAGGCAGTATTCACTAAGTAAGCAGTGAATATCAACCATACTGTAGAACAAACATAACAATGTGTACAGACTTCACATGTAGAATATAAGCATACATATTCTTCTCATGCACATATGGCGCATTATCCAAAATAGAGTATATACTGTGTCAAACATCTTTACAAAATAAAATTCTTTAAAAATAGCAATTATCTTTACCAAACCACAATAGCTAAGAGCTGGAAACTACCTAAGTGTCCATCAACAGAGGAGCGGATAAAGAAGATGTGGTACTTATACACTGTGGAATTCTATGCAGTCATCAAAAAGGAAGAGATCCTGCCATTTTGAAAAACATAAAAGGACTTGGAAAGAATTGTGTTTATCTAGATAAGTCAAAAGGGGAAGGGTAGGCATCATATGATAGCACTCAGATGATGGGTAAAGAGAAAACAAACAAATGTCATAAATTAAGCAACACTGAAAATGGGGAGTGGCGAGAGAGAAGTGGGGGGAATACAACTCCTAACAATTATGGACTCTCAGAGATGAGAGACAAAAGAGCACATCAGGGGGGTACCACAGGGAGGAATATTAGTATCCACTAAGCTATTTGTAATGTAATATGTCACTATGTATACATTCCATTTTTTGATAATAGCCATTCTTATCAGCATGAGATATCTCATATATGTTTTGATTTGCATTTCCCTGATGACAAGGGAAGTAGAGCATCTTTTTATGAACGTGTTGTCCATTTGTATGTTCCTTGGAGAGGTATCTAATAAATTTAGCAGCCTAATTTTTATTGCCTTACTTGTATTTTTGGTGTACAATTTTATGAGTTCTTTGCATATCTTAGATATTACCCCTTATATGAGGTATCAGATGCAAATAACTTTTCTATTCAGTCGGATACCTTTCTGTATTTAGGTTAGTTTCTTATTCTGAGTAGAAACATTTCAGTTTTATTCAATACCACTTGCTTATTTTGGATTTGGTTTGCCTTGCAATGAGGTTTTAATTTCCAAAGAAGTCTCTTAAATCTATGTCTAATAATCTTTTGCCTCCATTCTCTTCTATGTGATTGATGGTTTCTGCTCTTATGTCTGTTTTTAACTCATTTTAGTTGATTTTTGTGTATGGTGTTAGGTAGTGGTCTAGTTTCAACTAGACATGAACATGTGAGTGTCCAGTTCACCTAACACCATTTATTAAAGAGGCTTTCCTTGATGTTTTCTTTTTCAGTTCTCTTTCTCTATTTTCATTGTCCTCATACAGAAAAATATAAAAGATTGTTTTACTATTGATTTTGTAGCCTGCCATTTTACTATATTTGTTTAATATTTCTAGTAGCTTTTTACATGAGTCTTTGGGGTTATCTAAATACGTTATTATGTCACCTGCAAAAAGTGATAGTTTAACTTTTTCCTTTCCTATTCAGATACCTTTTATATCTTTTTCTTGTTTAATTGAATTTGCCAGAATCTCTAGCAATATATTGAATAGCAATGGTGAGAGTGGACATTCTTTTCTTATCACTGATCTTAAAGGAAACTTTTCAGCTTTTCTCTGTTGAGTACAATGGCAGATGTGGGATTGTCAAATATACCCTTAATTGCATTGAAGTGCATTCCTTATAGACCTATTTTGGAGTGTTTTAACATAAAATGGTGTTGAATTTTATCAAATGCTGTTTCAGCATCTATCTGTGGTTTTATACTTTTTTATTGATAGTGTATCACATTTAATGATTAGCATATGTTGAACCATCACTGAATCCCTGGAAGTAATTC
Organism: Solenodon paradoxus; assembly: GCA_004363575.1. Lineage (NCBI taxonomy): Eukaryota > Metazoa > Chordata > Mammalia > Eulipotyphla > Solenodontidae > Solenodon > Solenodon paradoxus. Next base: position 19,272 of record RJWH01006254.1, read on the forward strand.
CATTTGATTATGGTGAATTTAATTTAATTTGGCTTGCCATCATTTTGTTGCGAATTTTTGAGTCAATATTCATTATGCATATCCATTTGTAATTTTCTTTTTGGTGCAGTCTTTCCTGGATTTGGAATCAGTGTAATATTGGTGTCATAGAATGGGTTTGGAAGTTTTTATTCATCTTCTAATTTTTGGAACATTTCAAGAAGGATTCGAATTAATTATTGTTTGATTGCTTTGTAGAATTCACTGGTGAAACCATCTGGCCCAGGGCTTTTTTTTTGGGGGGGGGGAGATTTTTTATCATTGTTTCAATTTCCCTACTTGTGACTGATCTGTTCATGGTTTCCAGATCTTCTAGGTTTAGTTATGGGATCTTGTACCTTTACAGAAATGTGTCAACTTATTCTAGGTTATTCTGCTTGTTGCCATATAGCTGTACATAGTATTCTCTTATTGTCTGTATTTTTGTTGTATCTGTTGTGATTATTCCTTTTCATTTCTGCTTCTATTTATTTGTGTTTTCTCTCTCCTCTTTTTACTGAGTCTGGCTACAGGCCTTTTTATTCTTATGAAAAAACAACTTTTGGATTAATTGATTTTTAATAGTCTGTCTAATTTGCATTTTATTGATTTCTGATCTAATCTTTATTATTCCCTCTTGTTAAATTTAGGCTTCTGCTTTTCTTCTTTTTCTAGTTCCTTTAGGTGATGGCTTAGGTTTTATCCTTGTGACTCTTCTTATTTTCTGAGATAGGATTATACCGCTATAAATTTCCCTCTTATTACTGCTTTTGCTGTATCACATAGATTCTGATGCATCGTGTCCTCATTGTCAATTTATTCCAAATATTTTTAGATTTCTTCCTTAATTTCCATTTTCCAATTGTTTTCTCAACAATATGTTGTCTATTCTCCACTTTTTTGTGATTTTCCTTTCTCTTTTTGCTTGATCTCTAGTTTGATTCCATAGTGATCTGAAAAGACGCTAGATACGATTTAAATCTTGGGAAACTTACTGAGACTTGCTTTTTGTCCCAACATATGTCTATCCCTGAGAATATTTCATGGGCACTTGAGAAGAATGTATAGTCTATAATTTTAAGTGAAGTACTCTCTCTATATATTTCAGTTAGGTCCAGCTCTTCTATTTTGTCGCTTACAGGTGTTGTTTCTTTATTGATTCTCTGTCTGGATGATAGATCTTTTACTCATAGAATACTGAAGTCCCCTACTGTTTTCTTGTTGCTGTCAATATCTCTATTTAGATTCTTTAATATTTGTTTGATATCTTTGGGAGCACCTCTATTGGGTGCATAAATGTTAAAAAGTGTTGTCTTTTCGATGTATTGATCCCTTTATCATTATCTAATGTTTACCTTTATTTTTTATCTGACATGTGTATAGCAGTCCCTGCCCTTTAGGATTTAGCATTAGCTTGGAATACCATTTATAGCCATCTACTTTAAGTTTTTACTTGTCTCTCAACCTAAGGTGAGTTTCTTGTAAATAACATAGAGTTGGATTACGATTCTTAATCCATTTAGAAGTCTATTTCTTATGGTTGGCGAGTTCAGTCCATTTACATTTATAGTAAGTATTGGCATTTGAGAGCTTGCTACTGAATTTTGATTTTTGTTTTCTGGTTATGTTGATATCTTTGTTATATTTTTAAAAGATTTTCTTCTTTGGTTTAACTGGTAGAGTCTTTTTAACATTTCTTGTAGGGGAGGTCTTGTGGTGATAAAATCTTAGCTCTTGCTTGTTGGGAAAAACCTTAATTTCTCCTGAAAATTTGAAAGGGTTTTGTAGTATATAGTATTCTTGGCAGGCTTTTTTTCAATCCTGAAGTATTTTGAAGAAATTATCCCATTCTCTTCTAGCCTGTAGTTTCTGTTGATAAGTTTGAGATTAATCTGATAGTAGTAACTTTATATATTATCTGATTTCCCCTTGCCTTTATTTCTTTGCTTTTAATTGTTAGTAGTTTCAGAATTATGTGTCTTGGTGTAGGTTTTTTGGGGCGACGGTTTATATAGTTGGGTGTACTGTTTGCTTCATTGACCTATATGTTCATTGCATGTTCTAGGTTTGGGAGGTTCTTAGCCATTATCTCCTTGAATACATTCTGTGTTCCTTTCTTTTTCTCTTTGCCTTCTGGGATACCCAGTATTCTAACGTTGCCTTTCCTGATGACATCAGATACTTCCCTGAGTGTTTCTTCATTTTTTTGCGTTTAATTTTTCTTCTATTCCTTGACTCCTTTCTGCATTACTTCTTCTACATCACTAATCCTTTCCACTATTTGTGTTATTCTTGCTCCATAGCTTTCTATATTATTCTTAGTTTAATGAAGTATCTCCTTTAAATTCTGTGTTTCTGTTAGTTCTTTTCTGTAGAGATTCAGCCTCAGACTTTTGGTGCTTATTTATTAAAGCCTTTTGCTTTGTTTATCTGTATTTTCTTTTAATATTCTGAATTTATTTATGATCACAGACTTGAATTTATTATCTATTAGAACTATTCTTCTGTGTCTTCAAATTTATTTTTTGGTGAGGTTTCAACTTGTTGTGATTCCATTTCCTGAGGTTTCAGGGTGCATATGTTTTTTCCTGCCATGATTACTATCTAGTAATCTAGTGTGTGTTTTTTTTTTTTAATTTCTGCCAGGAGTCACTCTTTTTTGTTTTATTTTGCATTTTTGACCCTTACAGTCTTCCATAGTGTGTTTGCTGTGGCAGGGTGTGATGATGGCTTCTGGGCGGTGGTGGGTATAGTGTGGGGTGTAGTGATGGTCTGGCAGTCTGTAGTTTTTCTGCTTGATTGGGGGTTAAGTAAGCTTGTTTTGTTAGTAGAACTTTGCTGACTGGGACCATGTAACTTGAACCTGCTGTCTGCACTTTGGTTCCTTATATTCAAAAAACTATCAGGGTTAAGTCCTTTCCACAAGCTATTCTTCCAGGGTCTTAACCATTGGATCCTGATTCCCAGGTAGCCCCAAGTTCCCAGGTGTGTAGTGGAGGGTGCATAGCACCTGTATGCTCCTGTTCTTTCTACCTCTAATTTTCTCCCTCTGAGTCTTTTATAGTCAAGAGTTCATCACAGCGATCACAGAAACCCCTCCCTTGCTCAGTTTGACCAGATTAGCAGCCCCCTGCGCTGTCTGAATTTGAAACTCTACAGGTTAGGGAGACTGTCTGTGCACTTTCTACAAGGGAAGAGCAAGGTAGCAATGGACTCAGTACTAACTCAAACCCCTGGCAAGCTGATTTTTTATGATTCCTTTTCTTTGAAATCTCCTGTCTCCTGGAGAGTTGAACTTTCATCAATTTATTCAACCCTCATTAAACCTTTCTACAAAGTCAGAGATTGAGGAATCTGTCTTGACCCTCAAATTATTTACTTCATTTGGGGGATACATCCCTAAAATGATAGGGAATAATTTTCCCATCTTTAGAAGGGTCACTACTTTGTTCTAATTATAAAATATTGGGGGATACACTTCTTGCATTCCTGACACTTTTAAGAAAACATATAGGACTTTTTTATACCTCAAGTTAAGCCCTATGAAATATTCCTTTTTTGCTTATGACTTCTCAGTAATAAGGGATGCCTTTTGATATATTTAGGCTCCTAGTTTACACAGTATAATATTGTATTATTTAAATTATTAAATGGCTTTTCTGTGAGGTAATATTATGTACTTCATTTGAAGAATGAGACTTAGAGGAATTTAATGTTCTTGTGAAAATATAAGTTGTGCTTGGGATGAGTATTGATTTTTATTCTGTCTTACTGATTCTGGATTTTTTTCTCAACCAGAAAAGTCTTTTCCCCACTGGAGATCTACTTGACAATTTCAGAAGGAATTCTGTTAAATATCCACAGCATATAGATTAACAGAATACTCAGATAATTTATCTACTACAAATGTCAACAGTTGAGAAAAAGCTTCTTATCCGCATTTGTCCAAATTGATTTTGCTGTGCAAATGATCCAAAGGATTTCATTTTGTACTATATATACAATTGTGAATCAGGAGACTACCAGTGGACCAGGACCTGCATTTTTAATCCCATCCTGCCTTGCCCCTACCGTCTCTGAACTGTTAATGATGAATGTGATAGTGTGTGGTTTACATTGTGATGAGCAATGATGTGCTCCTGCAGTAGAATCTGACGTTGGTCATTCTAAGTATTCTGTATCAAAAAATAACTTTATTTACAAAGAGAAGAGTAGGGATTTTCACTCACTGTAGAGGTTGCGATAAATATGTGATTTATTCTTCTAAATATAATTAATCATTTTTGTTCAACAATGATCACTTCATTTAATGTATCAACCCCCTCCATCATTTGAACATATATTTTAATATATTTTAAGCAGTGATTTTGAAATTATATAACCAAAATCATATGACATGTCTTATTTTGAGAGGTGATTCGAGAAAATGAAAGAAGCTTATGGAATATGTGAAGGTAAACTTTTGATGCATATTTAAGGGAAATTTGGTACATCACCTTGTTTGAAGTAAAATCATTAATAAGAGACCGTGTATCATGAACAATGTGGGGATTGCGCTCCCAAAGAGGGAACAGTCAGTTTGAAAATTGGAAGAAAGGTGCTTGTTTTAGTTTAAGAAAAGAAAAGTTTCCTATGAATGATACAGAGAGAGAATGAAGAGAACATGTCAGAGTTTGTTGAAGAATGAAACGATTCTCTTTCGTTTCTGAAATTTTGTGTTACAAAGGAGTCCATCTAAAAATTTATAAAATTATTAAAAATCTATGCTTAATTTTTAAGTGGATCAGTCCAGTTTCTTCTGTAATCTGATTTCTAGCTTCAATACTATGAGAATCACCGTGGAATACATGAGCTTAAGTATCCTGCCCCAAGAAATTGCCTTATCTACAAGAGACATGAATTTATGCCTTTTTTAAAAAAATAATAACCCCTGTATATACAGCTCCCTGGGCATTGTGTCACCAGTGTCATCTCTCATCACCCAGTTACTATTTTGACCATAACACTGTACAGTGACATTTTATGTATGCTAAAAGCATCACATAGTGTATCTCAGTTAATGTTCTTAATTCACATGGTCTTCAATATTATTGGATGTGACTAAAGATAAAATATTTTTTCATAACTATATAGTATTCATGATGTGACTATTTGTATTCATCATTTTTACACAGAGTGCTTAATTAATCATTTAATTTTTGACTTGAAGAAGTTGGCATTTACAATGATTAATGAATGACTGTCTTTTTTGCAAAAATACTCTTTACCTTCTATGCTAAATGCATATGCTTCTGTTTCCTAATCAATAAGCCCATAAACTTCCTACTTTTGTGTTTGGGTATTTATTTCTGTACCTCAAATATAAAAATTAAATGATGTAAATGCCTGACTTGAAAAGTATGAATTCTCTTTTGTGTTTTTACTTTGCTTATTTCAAAATCAAACCTTTGCTTGTGGGTTAGAAATGACTGTTCAAAACTTTTGTTATCATGTAGTCCTTTCATAAGCATTTCAAGAAATACTTCTCTGTTATTGTATCCATTATTTTAGTTAAACATATTTCATGCTTTTTTCCTTTTTGATTCTTATAGGATAAAAATTTATGGAGATACAATTGACCTAAAATACTGTGTAAGTTTAATGTCAGCAAAAGGATGTATGGATGCCCTTGAACATGATGAACTTAATAGATTGTTGTGGTGTTAAGATTCATTTTTGCATTGGACCCATGCAAGTCATGGCTGCACTTTAGTAAAAAAGAATGAAGAAATACAACATAATAACTTAATTTAAGAAAGAATTAATCTATGGTTATCCACATAATACCTTGACATAAATGGATTATCCAAATATTTCAGATTAAAATTGGGGGATGACACTGACTAAATAGTAAATGACAAAGGGAAACCTCTTCAATATCAGATATCACAAAACTTAATAATGTGAATTATGTAAATTTTACAGACATATAAAAAACAAATAATATAAATGAGAAGAAATATATAGAAGAGGTATGTTCTCATAGTTGATTCAGAGATAGCAACATTTGGCTCAGACTTTAGTCCTGTTCTCAATGGAATTTGTTCAGCATTAGGGCAATTGACACTTTAATGGCATCCTTCCCAAAAAGGTTTTTCAGAGCCCCCTTTATGTCTTTGTTCTTGAGACTCTAGATGAAGTGGATCAAAATGAGTGTGACCACTGTGTACATCACTGAGGCAGTTGCACTTAGTGTGAGCTGTGGGAACCAGCAGAACTAAGCTACACTTCCAAGCTGGTGAAATAACATAAGGTAAAATAAAATAAGAGGTGAGATGCACAGGTGGAAAAAGCTTTATACTTCCCCCTAGAAGATGAGATTCCACATATGGAAGAAACTATCTTAGAGTATGACTAAAGGATACCAGCCAGGGTACCGCTAGCTAGAAAAACAGCTACAAAATATATCACCAAGTCATTGAGAAAAGTGTCAGACCAGGTAAGATGGGCCACGTCACTGAGTTCACAGTAAAAGTGTGGGATTTTCATGTCTGTGCAGTGTGAGCTGTGGGAACCAGCAGAACTAAGCTACACTTCCAAGCTGGTGAAATAACATAAGGTAAAATAAAATAAGAGGTGAGATACACAGGTGGAAAAAGCTTTATACTTCCCCCTAGAAGATGAGATTCCACATATGGAAGAAACTATCTTAGAGTTTCTCAACACCATCAAGCTTCGTAATAAGGAATGCAGAGCACTCATGACCCATAACTCCAGAACTAGTAGTCCACAGAGTCGGGGGTGTATGATTATTGTGTAGTGCAGTGGGTGACGATGGCTACAATGTGGTCATAGGCCATCATATTCAGAAGAAAGTCATCCAATACTACAAAGACAATAAAAAGGTACATCTGTGTGATGCATCCTGAATAGGTAAATTATTTTCCTCTGTATCCCAATCTTCTGCAGAATCTTAGGGATTGTGGTGGTGGTGAAAGCAATGTCTTCAGAGGACAAGTTGGAGAGGAACAAGTACATGGGTGTGTGGAGTTGTGCATCCAAGACGATGGCCAGGATGATGAGAAGGTTTTCCAACACATTGATTATGTACATGAAGAGGAAAATCCCAAATATGAGGGTCTGCATTTCTGGTGCTTCTGTGAACCCCATAAGAAGAATATCTGAGAGTTCTCTCTCATTGCCTGGTTCCATATGGTGGAGCTCACTACCAAGAGAAAAACATGACTAATTGTTCCAGAAAGAGACATCATTTCAGAGTGGAAATGTTATAATTTATATTTTGTTGGAACAATTTAATTGGCATATGTGATGTATTGATTCAGTTCATTTATGAAAACTTATAATCCTTAATTAACTAGCTGTCCAACTCTCTAACATCTCCCTTTGATGTTATATGTTTCATATGTTTAAGGTGAAATTCTTTCATGCATTTTCAAAATATAAAGTTGCTATTTCCAATGATGTTGAAAGAATATCAGCAATAAATTATAGGGTCTGTCAGATTTTGACTGGTGATGGAAAAAAACGAATGGAGATATTTGCAATGTATGAAGATATGGTATACTCTTTATGAGTATGTTGGAATTATCTGGTTGATTAAAGATGTATTTCAATAAGAAACCCTGTACCATAAGTGTATCTTCACGAGTGTGTTTCTACAGAGGAATAGTCAGTGAAAAATCCCTGAGAAGGGTGCTTGCTTTAGTTTAAGAAAAATAATCTAGTTTGTTGAGGAGAATGAGGAGACTATATAAGAAGTATGTAGAAGAGCTATGATTCTCCTGTACCAACTAACTGTTATATCAACAAGAAACACACACATATGTGAGTGTGTGCACACAAACACATGCACACACTATAGAGCCTTAATTCCTGTATTGTATACCTGAATTTCTTGTTTCCAAACATCGTGATTAAGCTAGAAGTTTATACATTTTATACTGGTAAGATCAGAAATTCTTTCCTCTAAGGAATGTGCAAATGGTACCAAGATTTCCACTTTGTAAGCTTCTCAATAACCCATAGGCTTGGGGATCCATACTGGTTGTTTTATTTTCTGTCCTGTCTTTAAGGGCACATTAAATGCTTTCTAGTGAAGAGAGAGAGAGAGATTGAGAGAGGGAGAATAAGAGAAATACATTGGGAAGAAGGTGAAAAATATCTAATAGGTCTGGGACCCCTTTAGAGATTCTGAGTACTTAAAAAATAAAGAACATTTGATTTTGAGGGCATTCAATTTTCATATTTCCTTGCTACCCATCAAATATTATATTGAGGCAAAATAAATTTGTTCTCAGGACATAAGAAATACTACTTTTTCAGTGCAAACAACTTACTGGCTGAACTGTCAAGAAAAATATATGGGCAAAAGAAATAAACAATTCATAAAAGGAAATAGCTGCAACTAAAATTTAACATTTTTATATGAAGTAGAAGATTTGGCTTCCTGTTTCTGTTCCATTTTTGTTTTTATGAGATCCTCTTGTAGATGAAAGAAGACTGTCTCATCTTTCTCATATGATGCATTTTTTGTTTCTTTGGGTTTAGTATTAGATCTGATTCTTGTTATCTTTTTGATAAGTTCAATGGCATACCGCAGTCCTGGTTCAAGACATATTTTAACATTAAATATAGTCCCCAAACCATGTTCCATACAATTCTACTCATATCATGAAAACACCAAATTTTTATGGAGTAAGTTTCTTCCCATTATTTCTAGAAAAAAATTTGTCATATGAACATCTGATTCAGTGTTTTGTGGCTTCAACATTATAATGCAAAGATTTCACTTGCATTTCTCACCTTTGTTTATTCAAAAAGGTTTCTGATTATATATGCACTTACATAGAATCAAATTTAGGAAAATGGACTTTTCAGAATGAAAATCATGGCAGAGTAAGTGAAACCAAGTCATTTAAAATGGTTTTATAATCCATATGATTCAATGGAGCATTGAAAGATAACCAAAATATTTGAACACGAATTGACCAAAATTAAGAAGGATTAATAATCAGCAAAGACCTTGGCATAAGACAATACAAGACAAATGTACATAGAATTTCTCACATTGTGTAAACATTTTTACAACATTTTGAATGAACCAGGAATCACATGTCCATTTATATATGGATATTTAATATCTGACAATTTTTATTTCAGTTTTGTGTCCAAAGTTGGTTTGTTTTATAAAGCTGATGTAAATGGTGTGCCATCTGGGAAGATTAGTGGTTCCTAGTTCACATTTTTATATTTTCATACTCAATTATTTTTAATTCTTCAATTACTTATACTTATGTTATCATTTATTTACACTGTTATATGATTTTCATGATATTGCCTTTAAACCTCATTCTGTGTGTACATTATTTAAAAATCAAAGGCAATGAAAATCATGGCAAAAGTAAAGAGAAAATTCTTGGTGAACATGTGAAAAATCTGAACTCTACAGGTGATCAGAACCTATTAATTAAGGTTATTAAATTATAAGATGTAGTCATATTTAAAATAAAATTGAAAACATTCATTAACAAAATATCCAATCAAACTCAATTGCTAAACAGTTATCCAAAAATAACTTGAAATATTATCAATTACAGAAAAAGACATATATTATAATAGGAACTTTTAATAATAGGAAATGAACATCGCAATCAAGCTTATTACTCTTTTCTCAAATTGAGAAATAGCTTTAAAAATAACAAGTATTTCCTTTCACCCTAATCAGACTGTAGAGAAACATAGCTGGTCACATTGATTGGTTGGAATTTTAAAAAGGACAGGGGGTACTCTCTAACTGAGCTCAGAACTTTGAGCTGTTACATCTCAGGTTTGTGGACACAACCTGAAAACAGACATAAGTATCACACATACAGATATTCATAACTCAGTGTCCTTAGTCTTCATGCTAATGACCTTTACTCTCTGAGGTGGGATCTGTGCCCTCATTTGAGATGTTTAGAGCATTCCAGGGTCTATCCATCCCTCCCTTGTGTGGTATCCCAAAGTGTGTCTGAACATTCCTCTTAATACTTTGGAGACACAGTCTCCTTTGGTGGAGAAACCAGTGTTATCTATGCTCTCATAATTTCAAACTTTGATCTCCTAGTTATGTAGTGAGAGAGAATACGAGAAAGCATCCATTTGGAAATGGCACAGCCACACCATGAAATGTATGCATCATTAACTGATAAACTTTCGTTATACTAAGTGATTGGATGTATTTCTGTAAGGCGATATTGAGTAAGAAGTAAACGGGGAAACAGTGGATTAAAAAGATTGATGGCACTTAAATGGGACCTACGATGCTCATTTATTTCCCTTTCTATGTTGAATCAATGTGAGGGTATAGCAATCTGTTGTTGGCTATGGTGTGAAATGCACAAATACTGAGCTGAACTTTTAATATAAAAAGATTACTGTAATGTAAATAAAATGAAACAGTAGAGAAAAGTCTGTGTAATGTGTGAACATGTGTTTGCATCATCTATAGAGAAAATTGTTAACTAAATCCTTTGAAATAATTTATGACACAATACATTTGGGTTAAGATTACTCATTAAAGCCAATTATGAAAGTAAAATTGAGTGGAAATTCAAAATCATATGTAATAGAAAGGATATCCCATAATCTTAATTTAATGAGAGTGCCCTTAGTTCAAGATTGGATCAACAAAGACTAAAACATAAAAGAATAAAGAATATGTCATAATCTAAAATGAAAGGAGAATTCAGTATCTAATTTATATTTTTTAACTATAGATAAGGATTCAAAATATACTCATGGAAGAAAAAGTAATTGAGAGTCATATTTAAAGAATACATCCGAAATTATGCCTACATATGATGCAACATTTGGAAATAGTTGCCACCACAGAAGAACAAAAGGAACAGGAATAACAGATGTGTATAGCAGTTGGAAGTATGTGTAAATTATGCTTTAAAAGTAAAAATATCAGAAAAAAAAATCATTTTTATTTTTTGAAGTGAGGATTACCAAATGAAGAATATTTAATTGGAAACCCATTATTTTAGTGATAAAAATAAAAAAGAAATCAATGGAGAGTACATCATATCACTCATGATTTTTAGTATACAAATTTATAAATGTTACACATTCTGACCAAACACATATGTAAAGTACTATGTGACAAACTGAAATTGATGGAAATTATTAATTCCTTCTTTGAATGAATGCAATCAAAAGCAGTGAAAAATCATGAAAAACTCATACAGAAGGAAACAATTCAGAGAGTATTTCCAATAGAGATATTAGTTGACTAATCCACAAATATATCCAGTTTTACAGTAATGCAATCATGGAAAAATAAGTTCATTAGCATAATCTTCCTTTGATAATTAAGAAAAAGCTTTTAATTTAAAGAGAGAGGTGAATATGAGAAAAGTATGTGTCAGGTATTTCTGATACAAGGTCATGATTGCAATTGTTCATTAGTCAAGTTTTGTTATAAGTAGGAAGATATAGTCACATATACTCAGTCTTAGAAAAGAACTCCATTGATTATTGTCTCTCTCTCCACAGCATAAACCTCATATATATAGTGGAATTCTGTGCAGCTATTAAAAAGATGAAATTGTGCCCTTTGCAACAATCTGAATAGAACTGGGAGGGGATTATGTTAAGCAAATTATATCAGAAACAAAAAAGTAATACAGGATGGCTTACTCATATTTTCAGTATAATGAAAGAAAGCAAATTAATATGTTAATCCCAACAAAATGAATAGGACACGTGTGTGGATACCAAGTGGTTGGAAGCAGAGGAGGAAGTAAAGAGGGAAATGTGGTGATAGTAGACAATAGAACGCTGGTGGTAGGTTCTGTGTGAAATATAGAGCCAGATACATTCTAAATATCCTAAAAAGCATATAGAATTGTGACCAAGGGAAGTAGCAAATATTACCATTTAAAGACATACAGATGTGGATGTATTATGATGTGCACCTTAAACTTATATAATGTGAAAACAACATTGATTCAATAAAATTGTATGTCTAATGCTCTGCCAACATTGTTGTTTCTAGACTTTTGGATAATAGCCAGGCTCTCAGTTGCAAGGCTGTATTTCATTGCTGTTTTAATTTGAATTTCAATGATAGCCAGGGAGTAGGACATCTTTTTATGGACCTTTTTGCCATCTGTATATAATCTCTGGAAAAAACTGTCTCTCCAATTCTTTTCATTTTTGATTGGATTGCCTATTTTTCTTTTATTGAATTTTATGATTTTTTGTATTTTTATATATTAAACTCATGTCAGAAATATGATATGCAAATGTCCCCCACAGTTAGTAGATTGCCTTTTAGTTTTGCTGATGTTTACTTTCAATGTGAAGAAGCGTTTTAGCTGGATATAGTCCCAGTTGCTTATTTTCCTTTTTGCTTCCCTTGATATTGAAGTTGAGTCCCTAAAGGCTTCCCTAAGGCTGATGTTATGGAATGTCTTTTCTATGTTATCTTCCAGGAATTTCATTGTTTCTCATCTTATGTCCAATCTCTAGTTCATTTTGAGTTAATTTTTGAGACTGGTGCTAGACAGAGGTCCAGCTTCATTATTTTTCATGTGGCTGTATGGTTTTCCCAACACCATTAATTGAAATGACTTTCCATTCTCCATTGTATGCTTTTGGCTCCTTTGTCATAGATTAACTGACTAATTGAATGGGTCAGTCTCTGGTGATTCAGTTCTATTCGACTGGCCTATGCTTTTATTATTATTCCAGTACCATATTATTTGATCACTATATCTTTGTAATATAGCTCAATAGCTGGGAGTGTAATTCCTCCAGATTTGAACCTTTTTCTCAATATTTTTGGCTATTAAAGATCTTTAATTGCTCCACACACATCTTAATATTTTTTTTCTATTTCCAGAAATAAACTCAAGTGATTTTAATGGTAATTGCATTAAATCCATATATTGCCTTTTTGAAAGGTGCACTCTGTCTTCCTGGAACTTTTTTTGGAAAACAAATAGGAATTTTAATTATATGTCACACAAAATTCTGTCGTTTAGTCCTTCTTTATAATGAGTTGCCAGTTATTTGAGACATTTAGATATATTTAGACTCCCAGTTTAGCACAGTATGGGGATGTTGGATTTATATTTAAGATACTTTTCCCAGTAAATGAGATATTACTCCATTAGAGGAATGAGACCTAGAGGGATTTAATATTCTGGTGAATATATAAATTCATTTTCAAATGTGTATTCATTATTACTATAAATCTGGTTGTGATACTCACCAAGAGAAAAATTTTCGCCACTGAGATATATTTGGCAATTTCAGAAACTTTGTTAAATACCCGTAGCATATAGAATAACATCAAACTCAAATAATTATTCAAAGACAAATGTCAATATTGGAAGGTGAGAAAAACTTGTTCTAACCAGCATTTCTCAAACTTTATTTTGTTACAATGAACCAGGGGTATCTGATTCAAAATCAAATTCTATTTCAGCAGGTCATCAGTTAGCCCAGGATCTGCATTTATAACACTCTCACGATATGTTTATACTAAAGGTTCTGATCTCTGTGATACACTGTGATTAGCAAGGATGTGATCCCATATTACAGACAAATGTAGGTAGTTCTAGGTTTTCTGTATCAAAAATTTGCTTTGTCAGTAATTTCCAAAAAGATGTGTAGTTTCTTGTCACTCACTATTGAATCACCATAGAGTTTGTGATAAATTTGGGTTTGGTGCTGCTAAATATAATGATATTTTTCTTGATCAACAATGATCACTTTATTTAATTTCTGTATCCCATCCATTATTTGAAAATAAGTTTTAGACATCGTGACATTTCCCCTGGTTATTTCGGAATGCTTCTTACCCAAATGAGTATTATCTCCTGCATAACCAAAATTATTACAATGCCCAAATTATAGTTTCATAATTGTATTCTATCATCTAAATTTTATCCATATGCAAAAATTTTCAGGTAGACCAACAAAGTCTTAGTACCATTTTGGGGTGTAAAATCAGTTCCACTCTAAATTCACAGTTGCAGTAAGTTGTGTCTCTTTAGTCTCTTGTCTTTCTATTTGCCATGGCATGGACATTAGTATTTTTCAATTGAGGTAACTTATTTTGAAAGCATTATCCATATATCTTATTTTTCAGATTTATGTCTATGATACACTTTGTTTTAATTTTTCTGTATGGTGTTACAGAGTCATCTCATTTGATTCTTTTGCATATGGGTGTCCAATGTGCCCAATATCATTGTGAAAAATAATTTTCCTCCATCATATGCTCTTTTCTCATTTTCCATAAATTACCTGATAAAATTCAATTCTATCCCATTGATAAATACATGCATTTTCCAGGGCAGTACAGCTTATTTGTTCATTGATTTTCATCAAGGAATGCTGCATTTTGAAATTTACTTGGTTTGAGGTATGCATGATAGAAAATTTGTGTATGTATATAATACTGTAGCTATACCACTATTTCCCCTTTTCATTCACATAATAATTATTCCCCTTTACCCCATTCCCCCATCCTTTCTTGCACCCTCTGATTTGCCATTTTTACCCCACTAAAATCAAATGTTGTTTAGATCTCTCTTTTTTGAAGTATATTATTATTGACTTTTGATCATCTGTTTGCTTTCTATCTGTATACACATCATATGAGTGATATCATAGTATGTCTCTCATTCTCCTTCTGGATTATCTCACTAAGCATAATTATCTCCAAGTCCATACAGGTTGCTGCAAATGGCAGTATCTCTCTTTGTGATGGCTGAATATTATTCTATTGTATATATAGACCCTATCTTCTTTGTTGTTGGACATTTAGGTAGTTGCTAGCTCTGGGCTGTTTCGAATAATGTTGTAATGAAATGAGGATGCAGATACCTCTGTAAATAAGTATTGTGATTTTAGGATAAATACTCAGTAGAGGAATAACTGGATCATATGGAATATCGATTCTCAATTCTTTGAGGATTCTACATACTGCTTTCCAAAATGGTTGCATCATTTTACACTCTCATGGACAATGAATAAGAGTTATCTTTTCTCCACATCCTCTCCAGAACTTGTTTCCTTTTTTTGGATGATGCCATTCTCACAGTTGTGAAATGATATCATATTATTTTTATTTGCATTTTCCTAATGACTAGAGAAGTAGAAGATCTCTTAATGTTGGCTATTTGTATGTTAACACTGGAAAAGCATTTTGATCACTATCACTATGTCATCTAGACCACAATCTCAGCGTGTAATATCTTCACACATTTTCTTATTTTTGTCATGATTGCTTTACCAATTTGGGATCTTTTGTGTTTCTATACATACTCATTTTTGTTGTATTTCCTTGAAAATATCAGTAGATTTTTGATATGTGTTGCAAACAAGTTATTGAGTGCTTTAGGTAAGGTTATCATATTATCAATGCCAATTCTTGTTAATCATGAACGTGGACTATATTTCCATCTCTGTATATTCTTGCATATTTTCTTTAATAATGTTTTATAAATTTGAATTGTTCAGTTATTTATTCTCCTCATTTAAGTTTATTCCAAATATTTACTTCATTTTGTTTTTAATGTAATTGGCATATTGTTTAAATTTCCTTATCTTCTATGCCATTGTATATTAAAAGAAAAAATATTTTATATCTTATTTTGTAGCTTGTCACTTTACTGTACTCATTTATTCATTCAATTTTGTGTATGTGTGGAGGCCTTAGGGTATTGTGTGTAGATTGTCATGTCATCTGTAGTGCTAACTTTACTTCTATTCCAATTTGGAGACTTTTTACTTCTTCTTGTTGCATAAATGCTCTAGCTAGAACATATAATAGAATGCAGAATGCTGTGATGAGAGTGGATACCCTGTTTTTGTTCTTGGCCTTAAAGCAATACTTTCAATTTTTCACCATTGAGCACTATATTGAATGTTGATTTATCATATTTAACTTTTTAATGCAGAATTGTATACATTCTATCCCAATTTTATGTAGAAGTCTTTTTTATCATAAATGGATACTGAATATTATAATAAGCTATCTCTGCATCAATGATATAATTACATGATTTTTCTTGATTTTATGTGGTATAAGACATTAGCAGATTCAATATTTTAAACCTTTGTATCACTTGAGCAAATCCTCCATGATCATGATGGGCAATATTTTTAATATATCAGTGAATTTAGCTGAATTCTATTCTGTTGAGTTTTTGCATCTGTATTCATCAGAGTATTGTTCTATATTTTTTTGTGATGTCCTTGTCTGGTTTTGGTAACAGCATAGCGTTTGTCACCTAGAAAGTACTTAGATGTGTTACATTTATTTAACTTTTAGATGTGTTTGAAGGGTATGTATTAATTCTTCTCTGCAAGTTTTGCAATATTCACTAGTAAAGTCATCTGGTCCCGGGCTTTTTATTTTTGGTAGACATTTGTTTACTTCTTATATTAATTGATTGCATTAAGTCTATTGCAATTTTCCAATTTCCATGACCGTGTGTCATGAATAATGTGGGATTATGCTCTTGAAGTGGGAACAGTCAGTGTGAAGACTCTTAGAAAGGTGTTTGCTTTAGTTTAAGAAAATTAAAACCGTTTGCTGAGAATGATATAGAGATAATGAGAGCATATAAGAATTTGTTGAAGAATTAAATACTTCTCTTAAACTGCAGAAATTTTGTGTTACTGAAGAATACCTCATCAAGATAACTATAAAATTGTTAAAAATCTATGCTGAATGTTTAAGTAGATCAGCCCAGTATCTTCTGTCATTTGAATTCTGAATCAAAACTATTAGAGTCACCTTGGAATATATGAGATAAGGCTTTCTTGCCCCCCAAGAACTAGCCCTAGGTACAACAGACATGTACCAGATGATTTTTCTCTGAAAATAATGCCCTTGTATAATAACCAGTTCCTTAGATATTCTGTCACCAGTGTTATCTCCCATCATCAAGACAACCACTATTTTGACCATACCACTGTAAAGTGACACATTCTGTATGTTGAAGGCATTACAAATTGTATCTCAGATAATGAGTCTCATTTCAAATGATCTTCAGTATTACTGGATGTGATTGTAGATAAAATATTTTTGTATAGTTTTATAGTATTCAGCATGTGCCTACACCTCACATTACATATCCATCATTTTTATATGCAGGGCTTAATTGTACATTTAATTTTTGACTTGAAGAAGTTGAAATTTACTGGCTATATATATGATAAATGAATATGACTGAATTTTTACAAGAATATTGTTTACATTCTACACCAAATGTATATATGCTGTTAACTGATCATTATATCCACAAGATTCCTACTTTTGTATTTGATTATTTAAGATATATCTATTACTCAAATATAAAGATTAAATGATGAAAATTCATCATTTAAAAAGTATGATTTTTATTTTGTGTCTGCTTTGCTATTTCAAAAACAAACTCCCACTCGTGGGGAAGAAACTATTGTTTGAACTTTTCTCATCATGTAGTGCATGATAAACATTTCAAGAAATAATTCTTTATTATTTTATCATGTATTATATCTAAATGTATTTCATGCTTTCTTTCTTTTTAGATTCTTATGGGTTTGAAAAGTTAGAGAGATACAAAAGACCTAAAACGTGTGTAAGCATAATGTTATATAAAGGATTCATGCATGAACATAAACATGGTGAACTACATACATACTGCGGTGCCAGTATAAGTTTTTACATTGGAGAAGTACATATTGTGAATGCACTTTAGTCAAAAAGAATGAAGAAATCCAAAACAATGACTTCATTTTAGAAGGAATTAATCTATGGAGATCCATGTAATCCCTTGACATAAATGGATATGTCCAAATATTTCAGATCCAAGTACAGGGATAATATTGATTGAATAGAAAATGACAAAAGGAGAAGATTTTCACTATCAGTTATCACAAAAATTAATAATGTGAATTACATACATTGTACAGAGACATAGAAAATAAGTAAATATAAATTATAGGAAATAGAAGAGGTACGTTCTCATAGTTGATTCAGAGATTGCAACATTTGGCTGAGATTTTCATCCTGTTATCACTGGCATTTTTTCAGCATTAGGGCAATTGATACTTTAATGACATCCTTTCCAAACAATGTTTTCAGATCCCATTTTATATGTTTGTTCCTGAGACTGTAGAGGAAGGGATTCAGCATGGGAGTGACCACCTTGTACATCACTGAGGCTGTTGCACTTGAGTGTGAGCTGTGGAAACCTGCAGATGTAAGATACACTCCTAAGCCTGTGCAATAAAATAAGGAGACTACTGAGAGGTGAGATGCACAGGTGGAAAAAGCTTTATACTTCCCCCTTGCAGATGAGATTCTACATATGAAAGAAACTAACTTTCCATATCAGTAAAGGATACCAGCCAGGGGACCACCAGCTAGAAAAACAGCAACAAAATAAATCACCAAGTCATTGAGAAAAGTGTCAGAACAGGCAAGATGGACCACCTCATTGAGCTCACAGAAAAAGTGGGATTTGTACATCTATGCAGAAGGACAATCTCAACAGCATCAAGCTTTGTAATGAGGAATTCAGAGCACTCATTACCCAGGACCCCAAAACCAGCAGTCCACAGAGCCGGGGATTCATGATGATTTTGTAGTGCAATGGGTGACAGATGGCCACAAAGCCATCATAGGCCATCACGGTCAGGAGAAAGTCATCCATTCCTACAAAGAGAATAAAAAGATACATCTGTGTAATGCATCCTCCGTAGGTGATGACTTTTCTTTGTATACAGATGTTATGCAGCATTTTAGGGATGGTGGTGGAGGTGAAACAGATATCTACAAAGGACAGGTTGGACAGAAAGAAGTACATGGGTGTGTGGTGATAGGAGTCACGGATGACAGCTAGGATGATGAGCAGGTTTCCCAATACAGTGATTATATACACGGACAGAAAAACCCCAAATACGAGAGTTTGCATTTCTGGTTCATCTGTGAACCTCATAAGAAGAAATTCTGTTATTCCTGTGTCATTGGTTGCTTCCATATGGTGGACGTACTGCCAAGAAAAGAAAAAAGTGATGACTGATTGTCCTATACGCAGACATCGTTCCTTAGTGGAACTGCTATAATTTTTCTTTTCAGGAAATAAGTAAATTATAAAGATTTTTGTATCAATTCAGTTCATTTACAGAACCCTATTTAATACCTAATTAGGAAACTGTCGGATCTCTGTTCTTCTTTTGATGTTATGCATTTTGCGTGTTAAATATTTTCATGAATTTGTGAAATATATGGCTCCCATTTCTAATAATATTGAAAGAATATAAACAAAAAATTTTATCTCATGGAACTTTGACAGGTGATATAAGAAAAGGTGGTATACAGAATGTTGAAGATTTTATGTACTTTTAATGCATGTTTAGGCAAGACCTGGTTACATCACGTTGTTTGAAGAAATCCACATGCAAAAAAACCCTATGTAAAGAGTATATCTGGGGAAATGTGTTCCTGCTGAGGGAACAGTCAGTGTGAAGGCTCTGAGAAAGATTCTTCTTTGAGTTTAAGAAAGGAAATCAGTTTGTTGAGGAGAATGAGTTAGAGAGAGAATGAATAGAGACTGAGAATTTGTTGAAGAATGAAAGTTATCTTTCTACTGCTGAAATTTTGTGTTATAAAAGTCCTTCATGTAGAATTTTTTAAATGTTACAAAGGTATCCTGAATTTTAAATTATCACTCCAGTAATGTCTGTTGATTAAATTCTGGCCTTAGTAATATGAAAGTCACCTTGGAATATATGAGCTATAGTTTCCCTGCCTAAGACTTGCCCTATGAAAAAGAAACTGTCTCTTGCTATCTCTCTCTTGCTGTCTCTTTCTTGCTGTCTGTCTGCCTCTCTCACACACACACACACAAAAACACACTCTTCAGAGCCTGCCTTCCTTGGCTTTGTTTCATCCCTGATTACCCAACAACAATGATTAGCCTAGATGGTGACACAATTCACTCTCACCAGTTCACAAATTCTTTCCTTTAAGTAATGTACAGTTAGTACCAGGGATTCCAGTTTGGAAAATTCCCAAGGTCCCATCGACTTAGGTATCCATATTGATTGTTACTTTATTGTTTTGCCTCTTTTTAAAGGAACATTAAAATGTTTTCAACTGAGAGAGAGAAAGAGAGTGAAAGGGGAAACAAGAAGGAAAGCACAAGGAAAGAATCAGGATGGGAAGGGAAGAAATAGGATGAGGGTGAAAAAGATGTAGTAGCTCTGGGGCTCCCTAGGTAAGCCTGAGCTGTTAAAAGTTAAAATATCCCTAATTTTGACGACATTCTGACTGATTATATTTTTTTGCTGTTCATCAAAAATTATATTGGTATCAGGACACAACTAGTGTTATTTTTCAGTGTGAACCCCTGGCTGGTTGAATGATTAAGAAAAAAATGGACAAAAGAAATGAACCAGCAATTTGCAAGAGGAAGTAAGGTGAAAAAAATTGGACATCTTTTATGAAGCAGTAGATTTTTCTTCCTGTGTCTATTTCATATGTATATATATATATATATATATATATATATATATATATTTAGGCTTCTATAGCAGGTGAGAAAAGACTCTGTGTCATATTTCTTATACGACACCTGTTTTGTTATTATGGACTTTAGAGAGACATCTGATTTTTGTTGTGTTTTTACCAGTCCAGTGGGCACACTTCAGTCCTGGTTTGATTTTATTCTCACATTCAATGTCCATCCCAGATCATGTTCTCTAAAATTATGCTCACCTCATCACAATTCAAAACTTTCACGCCAAGTTGTTTCCGTGTTTTTAGAGGACATAATATCATACTACATTCATTGCAGTGTATTGTAGCTTCAAGATCATAAAGTAAGGACTTCGCTTACATTGT
Source organism: Solenodon paradoxus (assembly GCA_004363575.1). NCBI lineage: Eukaryota > Metazoa > Chordata > Mammalia > Eulipotyphla > Solenodontidae > Solenodon > Solenodon paradoxus. The sequence continues at coordinate 40,186 of RJWH01006254.1, forward strand.
TCAAGTTTTTTTTTCAACAATTATGGGATTATACGTGTACTTGTACAGAAAAAAATTAGGAAAATGAGAACTTTGTAAGTGAAAATCATGACAGAGTAAATGAAATCATTTACTGGTGGTCTATACACCAGTATACTATTGATGGAGCAATGAAAGCAAAAAAAACTGAAGATGAATTGAACAATATCAAGACAGATTATGAATCAGCAAGGACCTGACATAAGTCTAACTTAATGAAGAATGCATTCAAAATGATGTCTTCAGATGATGCAACATTTGGCACAGAAGAACAAAAGGACCAGGAGTAACATAGTTGTGGATAGAAGTTGGAAATATGTGTAAAGTTTGATTTATAGGCAACACGTAACAGAAAAAGTGCATATTTTATTTAAGTGACAGCTCTTGTTATTAAAAACCAAAACAATCAATAGGAGTAGTACATAATATGACATGCATTTTAGTACACACAATTTATAAATTACACATTATGAACAAATATAATCACGTAAAAATTTTCAGTTAATTTTTTAATGACTACAGTAAAAACAGAAGTAGCATGAAAATCTCGCTATAGGAAAGAACTCACCAAAAATATTTTTCAATAGAGCCATTAACTGGCTTTCTAATTTACACATATGTAATCAAAACAAAATAACTTCATTAACATGCTCTTTAGTCTTTCCTAATTGAAATACATTTTAACTTGAATAACAAGAGAGAGGTTATATTTGAAGTGCATATCACAGGTATTTCTAGTGCAAAATAATTCTGCAATCGTGATTGGTGAATAATTTATCAGAGCATATAGTCGAAGTTACTGAATTTTAAAAAGAACTCCATTGACTACTATTTCTCCCTTCACAGCTATCAAAATGCATATTTCTCTACCCAATTACTGCAAACTTTTTGTACTGAAGGTGAATTTTTGCTAGAAGGATTTACACATCCCAATATCTCTCCTAACTGTGCTCCTATGACCACCACTTAATTGTTAGCCTGAACTTGCAATGTCAAGTTTGATATTTATTTCTTTTGGTATATTAATTTGTTTCATTAACTAGCAAGCAAACACCTTCAGTGATCTAGGCTCTGGACTAGGTTAGATTATCTCTTAGTAAAATCAGGTCTGTTCTTACCTCCATTCCCTTTGATCAACTCCTGCAGCATTTACTGCGCTTACACTAACCTGGATGGGTTCTCTGACAGAAAGCTCTCAACATCAATGTCCAAAATCCTCCTGGGTAGTTGGTGATGGAGAACGAAGCGCTGAACCCAGACAAAGCAACAGAAAGGAGGAAAACCTTGACACCGGAACTTGGATTAGGGCTCCAGAAGTAATACTGGTGTCCTGTCCATAACCAGAATTTGCAGCTAAGGATAGACAGAGAGGAGTATTTCAGTCCTTTTTCTCCTCATTAGCAACTTCCCCTCACTCCTGGGATTGTTGCCTCTAACTGATTTCCCTCTGGACACTGCTCTGGATAGAAAGGTATTTTTGCTATGCTGTCTCTATTTCTAGGAGATAATGTCAACTATGAGTTGTTCTCATTTATTTATTATTATGAAAGATATTGCATTTTGATAATGACTTTTTGATGCATGCAATGCAGTATTTTTACATTTACAAATATCAAAATAAGTCTACTAATATTGTCCCCCTTTTATTTCTCCTTTGATTACACCTACTCCCCTTCATCCCATTTTCCCCACCCCTCCACCATCACTTTGCTGCCCCCTAATTTGATTTTTATCTCTCATCATTAGTCCATAGTTTTTTGGAGTAGTGGTCTTTCTACCTCTCTTCCTCAATTTTATTGCTGTTTAATTCATGACATTCTTTTTTTCTCTTATACTTCATATGAGTTCTATCTATGATGCTTGTCCTCCTTCTGGTTTATCTCACTAAGCATAATTCTCTCCAAGTCCATCCATGTTGTTGTAAATGGCAGGCTCTATCCCTTTTGATGGCTGAACAGTATTCCATTGTGTATGTATGCACCACATCTTTATACACTTCTCTGTAGATGGGCATTCAGGAAGCTATGTGAATTGCGCAGCAATGAAATTAGGGTGTATATGTCTTTTCAGATAGCTATCATTTTTCCATAGGGTGAATGCCCAGTAGGGGAATAACAGAATCATATGGAATTTGCCTTCTCACGTCTTTGAGAACACTCCCTAGTTCTTTCCAGAATGGTTGCATTGCTGTACATTCCCACCAAAGGTGAATTAGAGTTCTCTTTTCTCCACATCCTCTCCAGCACTTATATTTTCTCCATTTTTTGGATAATAACCTTTTTTAACAGCACGAGGAGACATCTCATTATTATTATGATTTTCATTTACCTAATGACAAGAGAAATAACACATCTTTTCACAAACCTACTGCCCATTTGCATGTCTTCCTTGAAGAGTTGTCTATTAAGGTCATCAGTGCAGCTTTTTTATTGGATTGCTTGTATAATTATTGTCCAATTTATGAATTATTTGTATATCTTAGATATTAACTGCTTATCCGAGGTGTGAGATGCAAATAACTATTCCCACTGAGTTGCATGCCTTTTTGTTTTTAAGTCAATTTCTTTTGCTGAGTAGAAACATTTCAGTTTTATTCAACACCCCTTGCTTATTTTGGATTTGATTTGCTGTGGAATGAGTTTTGCATCATTAAAAATATATCTTAAGTCTATGTCTAATAATATTTTGCCTCCATTGTCTTCTATCTGTTTGATGGTTTCTGGTCTTCTGTCTAGATCTTTAACCAATTTTGAGTTAATTTTTGTGTATGGTGTTAGGTAATCAGGTAGTTAGGTAGTTAGGTAGGTCTAGTGTCAACTTTTTGCATGTGACTGTCCAGTTCTTCCAACACCATTTATTAAAGAGGCTGTCCTGGCCCCACTTGTAAGTCTTTGGTTTCTTTGTAAAAATTAGGTGTCCACATATATGTGGATTTACTTCTGAATTTTCTATTCTGTTGCATTGATCTGTCTTTCAATTTTTATACCGTGCTGTTTTAATTCTTATTGTTTTGTTGTAGGGCTTGAAATAAGGCAGCATGACTCCACCATTGTTGCTTTATCTTGAGAATTGTTTTAGCTATCCTGGGTAGTTTGTTGTTCCAAATAAATTTCATTATTTTGTCCCATATCAGTGAAGAAAGTCTTTGAAATTATAATGGGGATAGCATTGAATGCATATATTGTCTATGACAATATAGCCAGTTGGATTTTGTTGACTCTTCCTATCCATGAGCATGGAATGTCTTTCCATTTCTTTGTGTCATCTCTTTCTTTTAGCAATGTCCTATAATTCTCATACTATAGTTCTTCACTACTTTGGTTAGGTTTATTCCAAGGTGTTTCATTTTTTGGTGCAATTGTAAATGATATTGTTTTATTTACTTCTTTTTCTGTATATTCATTGTTGGCATACGGAAAATAGATTTTAATATCAATTTTATAATCTGTCACTTTACTATATTTATTTATTATTTCCAGTATCTTTTTACTTGAGTCTTTGGGGTTTTCTAAGTATATTATCATGTCATCTGCAAAAAGTCATAGTTTTGCTTCTTCCTGTCCTATTCAGACATATTTGATATCTTTTTTGTGGTCTAATTGCGTTGCCCAGGATCTCTAGTACCATATTTAATACAATGGTGGGAGTGGACATCCTTTTCTTGTCACTGATCTTAGAAGAAAAGTTTTCAGTTTTTCTCTGTTGAGTGCAATATCGGCTGTGGGATTGTCATATATAGCCTTTATTATGTTGAAGTACATTCCTTCTATACCTATTTTAGGTGTGTTTTTTAACATAAAAGGGTGTTGAATCTTGTCAAATGCTTTTTCTGAATCTATTGAAATGATCATGTGTTTTTTGTCCTTTTCCCTGATGTCGTAAATCACATTTATTGTTTTAAGTATATTCAACCATCCCTGCATCAGTGGAATTAATCCCACTTGATCATACTGCATGATTAATTTTATATGTTGCTGAATTTGGTTGGATAGTATTTTGTTAAGAATTTGTGTGTCAATATTCATTAAAAATATAAGTCTATAATTTTCTTTTTCGTGCAGTCTTTCCTTGAATCAGTGTAATATTGGTGTCATAAAAATTGGAAATGTTCAATCTTTTGCTTTTTAGAGCAGTTTACGAAGGATTTGGATTAACTACTGTTTGATTGCTTTGTAGAATTTACTGGTGAAACAGTCTGGTCCAAGGCTTTTGTTTTTGAGAAGATTTTTCATCACTATTTTAATTTCCCTGATTGTGATTGATCTGTTCATGGTTTCTAGCTCTTTTCGGTTTAGTTATGGAATATTGTACCTTTCCAGAAATGGGTCAATTTCTTCTAGGCTGTTTTATTTGTCCCCATATAGTTACATATAACAATCCTTTGTAGTCCTCTGTATTTCTGTGTATCTATTGTGATTATTCCTTTTCATTTCTGCTTCTATTCATTTGTGTTTTCTCTGTCCTCTCTTTTGTGAGTCTGGGTACTGGCCTATTTTTATTCTTTAAAAAAAGCAACTTTTGTTTTAATTGATTTTTAATAGCCTTTATGATTTATATTTCACTGATTTCTGATCTAATATTTATTATTTCTTCCTTCTGTTGCATTTAGGCTTGTGTTTTTCTGCTTTTTCTTGTTCCTTTAAGTGAATAGCATAGATTTTTCTCTTTATGATTGCTCTTGCTTTCTAATGTAGGACTGTATTACCATAAATTTCTCTCTTATATTGCTTTTGCTGCATCCCATAGATTCTGATACTTTGTGTCCTCATTTTCATTTGATTCTAGACATTTTTTAATTTCCTCTTTTACCTTTTGGTTGCTCAACAATATGCTGCTTAATCTCCATTCTTTCGTGATTTTCCTCTCTTTGTCCTTTTGGTTGATCTCTAGATATTGCTAGATATTACTTAAATCTTTAAGAATTTATTGACATTTATTTTGTGTCCTATCATATGGTCTATCCTTAAGAATGTTTCATAGACACATGAGAAGAATGTGTAGTCTACAGTTTTTGAGTGCAGTACTCTGCATATATCCATTAGATCCAGTTCTATTTTGTCATTTAAAGATTTTCTTGATTGTCTGGTCTTTTACTGAACAAGGAGTATTAAAGTTCCCTACTATTATGCTGTTGCTTTTAATTTTTCTATTTAGATATGTTAATATGTGCTTGATATATCAGTTTTCACCTTTTTGGGGTGCATAAATGTTAAAAAGTGTTAAGTATTTTTGTTGTATTTATCCCTGTATCATATAATTCCTTTTTTTAAATTTTCTTTTTCTGATATGAGTATAGCTGCTCCTGATCTTTTGGATTTAGTGTCACCTTGCAGTACCATTTTTCATCCATCGACTTTAAGCCTTTGTCTCTTGACCTAAGGTGAGTTTCTTGCAGACAACATATAGTTGGAATATGCTTCTTAATCCAGTTCGCAACTCTGTGCCTTTTGTTTGGTGAGTTTAGTTCATATACATTTACAGTAATTATTGACATTTAGTACTTACTAGTGTATTCTTATTTTTATTTTCTGGTTATGTTGCTATTTGTGTTTGTTATTTTTTTGGAAAGTTTTTCATCTTTGGTTTACCTAGTAGAGCCTTTTTAACATTTCTTGTAGAGGAGGTCTTGTGGTGGTAAACTCGTAGCTTTTGTTTGTTGGGAAAAACCTTACTTTCTCTGCCCCAAATGAGCTTTCGGGTTATAGTCTTCTTGGCTGACATTTTTTTTCAGAAGCATTTTGAATAAATCATCCCATTCTTTTCTAGCTTGTAGAGTAACTGCTGAGATGTCTGAGGTCAGTCTGTAGGAGTTCCTTTACAAGTTACCTGAATTTTTCCCTTGTTTCTTTAAAAAATCTTTCTTTGTCTTGGGTTTTTTAAAGTTTCACAATTATGCATCTTGGTGTAGTTTTTTTAGGATTTATATAGTTTGGTGTCCTGTTTGATTCATTGACCTATAGATTCATTGCTTATTCTATGTTTGGGAATTTCTCAGCCAATATTTCCTTGAAATGCTCTGTGTTCTTTTCTTTTTCTCTTCACCTTCTGCGAAATCCATTATTCTAATGTTGCCTTTCCTGTGATGTCAGATAGTTCCCTGAGTGTTTCTTCATTCTTTTTGCATTTAATTTCTCTTTCTTTTCTTCTTGGCTCCTTTCTGCACTACTGTCTTTACATCACTAATTCTTTCCTCATTTGGGTTATTCTAGTTGCGTGGCCTTCTGTATTATTCTTAGTTTCTTGAATTATCTCCTTTAAATCCTGTGTTTCTGTTATTTTTATTATGTAGAGCTTCAACCTCAGATTTTTGGTGTTTAGTTATTTGTTTAAGCTCTTTGTTTTGTTTATCTGAATTTTCTTTCAGTATTCTGAATTTCTTATGATTACAGCCTTGAATTGATTATCTGTTAGAAAAAGCTATTCTTCTGTGTCTTCAAATTTAATTAATGGTGAGCTGTCATTTCATTGTGATTCCATTTCCTGAGGTTTCAGGGTGTGTTGTGGTTCCTTTTTCAGCCCACTGTTTGGAATCTTGCTTATCTTCTGCCAGGGGTCACTCTGTTTTTGCTTTATTTTGTATTTTTTTACCCTCACAGTCTTCCATAGTGTGTTTCACTGTGTCAGGGAGTAATGATGTCTGTTGGGTGGGGTTGGTAATGGATTGTGGGTGAGTGATCATCTGGGACCCGTAGTTTTTCAGCTTGATTGGTCAGGAGGAGGTAGGGTTGTTTTGCTAGTAGAACTCTGCTAGCTGCAGCTATGTGTCTTGAATCTGTTTTCTGCCCTTAGGTCCTTTGTTTTCACCAAACCATCAGCACCAAGTCCTTTCCTTGGGCTGTCCTTCCAGGGTCTTAGCCACTGGATCCTGATTCCCAGGGGGCCCAAGTTCCAGGGTGTGTAATGGAGGGTGCACAGCACCTGTATGGTTCTGTTTTCTTCTCCAGCAAGGATTGCTTCCTGGGTAAAGGAAGGAGGCACTGCAGGAAGAGGAGAAACATAAGATAGTGAGAGGATAGAAAAGCTGGGAATCAGGGTACAACAGTTTTTCTTTCGTATATAAGACCCTGACCATCCTGGTCTGCATCTATTTATGGGTTCATACACAGCATCGCTTCAAGGAGCTTATGCAAGCAAGTTTATAATTACATTGGATTGCTTATACAGTCTTTACTCTCTAAGTACATATCTATATCTTATTTTGGTGATGAACAGTCACAGACACAATGTCCCATTGTTTTCACATGGCGGGCTTTTCCAGGTGCCCCAAGTCTTCTGTCCTTGATGTTCTGACAACTCTAACCCAAACTTTCTCTCTTTTCTGCACCCAATAGTTCCCCCTTTTGTTTTGCAGCTTCAAAAGTAACAACAGCAGTGAGCACAGCTATCTTCATTTGGGCAGAGTTTCGGGTTTTGTGGTTGATTCTCCAGACTATACAGAGCAATAACAAAATCAATATTAACACAAGTAAAGTAGCTATCAGGGTACCAACTATGGGCCTCAGATGTTGCAGACAGTTGAGAGATGTAAGATAATTCACAATTCTATCCATTAAATCAGTCCTGGTAATCAGTTCTAAGTTGTGACTAAAAGTCTTTGTGACTTGTTGTAGTCACTGCGCATCCAAAGTAAGATTCTCCTGTCTCATAAGATGTTTTCTAACCAGGTCCCAAGTATGTTGAGTTGAATTATAGGTGTGAGGTAACACAGAACCGAGTATAATTCAGTGACATTTAAGCCTCATATGAAGTTGTAAGCTAACGCGTTGGTCTCCAACGAGGAAGATGGCTTGTCATAAATCCACCACCTCGACCACAAGTTGGCTATCAATATGTCTCTGAGAATTCTACAAAATGCTAGCATTAGCATGCCATTGTTGGACAAAATGCACAATCTGAATTCCTTGAGTTAAGGAGACCCCAGCTATTGCAGCTGTGGTGGTGACACTAATGATACCCAAAATGACTGCAACAAGGATCCCGACGAAGCACTTGAAAAGACATAATATTTTTGTGAGCACTTGATGGACAGTATAATGAGAGTTAGAATACTGTCAGGTTTGGGACATATGCACTTTAATCCATATGCCTGTCTATGCTTTTAAAATGTAAATGCACTCAGTGGTGTCATTAAACTGGACCAAGGAGTTGACACAGATATACAGTCTACTTTTGAAGCCACTTACAGTTGAATATTTCTGATTAATTTTTAAAGGTCCTATTAGAACAAAAGGCAATATAAGACAGACTTGTGTAAATCATGCAGACTTTTTGTGAAGTTTAGCCCATAGGTGTTGTGACATCTAGTACTGTCTAACTCATGTTTTCAGTGACCCCAGTACTACTGAAACTTCCACTATTCCTCATGAACAGGGCCCCAAGGTGTTTGGGGAGCAGGGGGAAGAGTCCCCCAGCATGCCATCTGATCGGGGAGCCCTGGGCATAAGTGGAAATGGTATTATGCCCTTTGGTGCACCTGCAAAGTAGATAGAGTAAGCTGTGCCCTTAGGGCTCCAGTCACTGGCAATTCCATAGGGATTTATTAACAAGCACTCACCCTTCCTCTTTTGGGTAGGATTCCCATTGTCCTCAATCAGGGGCATAGTTAACTAACTTCTTCTGACATGGGTCCTGGGGGGCTTGAGACATATTAGTCTGACCCATGATATTAAAGGCCCACAAAGATAACAAGAATTGCTGCAGTAGAGAGGAACTATTCTTCTTTGCTATAATCAACCAAGCCCAGGGGTTATGCTTTACTCAGTGATCTTCTTGATCAATACAGATGGGCAGTCTGTCAAAGCCAGAGGGTATAATTTATTGTCTCTCTTCCTTCTTCCAACGGCACCAGAGGGCCCTGGAAATCATATGGATCACATAAACAGTTAGTCTCGTTAACAAATATCAAAGTAGGTGCACAACCCATGTGACTATTCTATTCATGGGGGGTTTGGGGATATAGACCCAATATTCATATTCAGATGTTGAGGCCATAACTACTATACCAACTAATGAAAGCCTAACCAGAAAAACCAGGTGTTTTAGGTGTCTTTATGGCACTCGGGTGGCTTCCGCTTCTTGTGACAGTTTCTTAAGTTGTCTCCACGTAGGCAGCATGGTTTGTCTCATGCACAATAAATCAATTTGGATATTTTCATGCTGGATGCCCTCATCTTTTTCATGGGTGGATTCACCTCAACTATCTTGTTTGATTCTGTGAGAAGGAATCCAGGTATACGGTTGTCCAGTACCTGTGGAAACACAAGCATATCCCTTTCCCCAAACTTTTATCCATCGTTTTTGCCTTTGGCCCTTCTCTTCATCTTTCCACCACACTGGCTGCTCAATTTCATCCCTGATTCCAGGGCCTGGTGGGCCCAATGAACTTCCGCAGCAGTATGATCTCCACCTCCCTGAATGTTGACAAAATTTACTGTATGTAAGGCTTTGTGATGTTGTTTTCTAGGGGGTATTCCTGATCTCCCCCTTTTTAAAATAATTGTTGATTGATGGTTTGATTGCTTTGTTTCACAACTGGATGACCTTAGGGGTTGTATGGAATACCAGCAATTTGTTTGATGGACCATTTTCAGAGAAATTGTTGAAGGCCTTTACTGGTGTAGGCTGGTGCATTATATGTTTTAACAGCTTGGAGAAATCCCATAATGGCAAAACAATGGTGCAATTGTTCCACAACTTGTCGAACCTGTTCACCAGTCAATGAAGAAGCCCATATAAAGCCTGAACATTTGTCAACACATATGTGTACATATCCTGAACAGCCAAAGGTGTTGACGTGCATGACGTCCATTTGTCAAAGTTCATTGGGCACTAAACCGCTAGGGTTGACTCCAGCTCCAAAAGAGAGCTGAACAATAGAACAGGTGGAGCACTGTTGCACAATTTGCCTTGATTATTCTTTGGTGAGGGAATATCTTTTCTGAAGCCCTTTAGCATTACAGTGAGTTAACTGATGACAGTCAATGCCTTACTGAGTCACTCCTACCAGTAGTTGATCTATGATAGCATTACTTTGAGTGAAGTCATTTCCTAGGGGGGATTATCCTGGTCTCCCCTTTTTTGTTTTAATAATTGTTGCTTGATGGTTTGATTGACTTGTTCTACAATGCTTCACCTTGGGGGTTGTATGGAATGACAGTAATACATTTGATGGACCATTTGTGGAGGAATTGCTGAAGGCCTTTAGCAGTGTAGACTGGTACATTGTCTGTTTAAATAGCATGGGGAATCCCCATTACAGCAAAACAATGGTGCAAATGTTTCACAATGTGTCAAACCAGTTAACCAGTCAGTGGAGAAGCTTATATAAAGCCTGAACATGTGTCAACACATACGTGTACATATCCTAATGGTGTTGACATGAGTGACATTCATTTGTCAAAGTTCATTAGGCACTAAGACTCTAGGGTTTACTCCAGCTCTTAAAGGAGGCTGAACAATAGAAGGGGTTGAGCATTGTTGCACAATTTGCCTTGCTTGCTCTTTGGTGAGGGAATACCCTTTTGAAATCTCTTTAACATTGTAGTGAGTTAGTTGATTCCAGTCAATAGCTTCCTGAGCCACTCCGATCAATAGTTGATCTATGGCAGCATTGCCATGAGTAAGAGGCCTGGGCCAAGAGGAATGGGCTCAGCTGTGTGTGATGTAAAACTTCTTCATTATATTCTGAGTTGCATTTTGTAGTTTCTGGAACAGAGCTTCTAATTAAGAGCTGGGTGGAGGGAGTGTTATAATCTCAATTACTTGAGCTACTTTTGTAACATATTGGGAATCAGTAATTATGTTCAGTGGCTCAGAAACTTCAAAAAGTACTTGATTTCAGCAGCAAACTCAACTTTTTGGGCTGATTGGTATGGAGTTTACCCAACTTTAATTTTTGCCCCATAAAATCCTGTCCTTCCATTATTACTTCCATCAGTAAAATACATTGTCTCTGAGTCAAGTGACCAGGGGCTGAAGTTTTTAGGCAGGATCCAGTTAGTCTGTTTTAGAAACTGAAATAGTTTACTCTTGGGGTAACGGTTACTCCAATTGCCAACATAATCTGACATACTGACCTGCCAGTTAAGGTTGTTTTTATAGGATTCTTGTATTTGTTGTTTTGTCAATGGCACTATAATTGCAGCTGGGTCCATTCCAATTATTAATCAGAGCTGGCACCTCCCCACAGTTATTTTCGCTGTCTTATCCAAATATATTTCTAATTTATTTTGCTGCTGATGGGGTAAAAGACCCATTCCACTATGCTGTTGCCTTGCACCAAAACTCTGGTGACAGAATGTTGGGAAAGGAAAATTAGTAAAGAAACATTCTCGCCAGGGTTAATGTGGTCAAGGTGAGCTTCTTGTATTCTTCTTTGGAACCATTCCAGTTCTTCCATTGCTGCAGGAGTAAAGTCTGCTGCTATGTTCTGGATTTCCTCTTAGTATATCAAACAAATGAGTTAGTTCATACATTGACATGCCTAAGGTAGGTCGAAGCTAGTTTATGTCTCTGAGCAATTTCTGGAAATCATTAAGAGTGCTTAGAGTGTCTCTTCTAAATTCTAACTTTTGTGGCAGTACTCAGTTTCTATCAATTATGGTGCCCAAATAATTATTAGGAGGTTCTTTCTGGACTTTATCAGGGACAATACAGATACCCATTGTGGCAGTAGCTTCTTCAGGTGATGATAAACGCCTTCTATGATATAGAAACGCTAGGCTTTCAACAGTGTATCGTCCATATAGTGGATGACATATATGGTGGGGAATTCATCCCTTAGTGGTTGCAGGGCCTGTGCGATGATTTTTTTTTTTACAAATTGTGGGGCTATTAAACATTCCTTGAGGCAATACCGTCCATTGGAATAATTTGGTGAGTTCCTTATGATTGAAAGTAGAAACAGTAAATGAAAATTTTTCTCTGTCATATTCAGCTAGTGGGATAGTAAAGAAACAGACTTTGAGATCCACAATAACAGTCTTACAATCTTGGGGAATTACAGCAGGATAGGGGAGACCCTTTTGGAGAATTCCCATAGACTGAAAAAAAACTCATTAATTTTTCTTAAATCAGGTAACATTCTCCAGTTCCCTGATTTTTTCTTTATTACAAACAATGGAGAATTCCAGGAGCTATTAGAAGGCTAAATATGTCCTGCAGCGAGTATCTCCTGCTCTAGTTCTTTCAAAGTGTTCACTTTTTGTTACTAAGGGGCCACTGTTCTACCCAGGCTGGTGTAGTTGTTTTCCAAGTAAATGGAATGAGAGTTGGATGCTCAACGACAGCAACCCCTATTATAAATTTGGATATCCAAGTCCTTGTCTGCCTTTTTGTCCCATCAACTCTAAGGTACATGGAGTTCTTTATCCTTCCCTTCCCAATCCTTTTAGAGGATTATATCTCTGAGCCATCATAATTTGTTTAGTCTGAATGGAAATAGAATAGTAACATATGCCCTCCACAGTTGTGGGAGGTCCCGTATCCACAGATTGATAGCAATGGCCACAACATAGGGTTGAATAGCTCCTTCTTGAGCCTCTTGCCCTAGGCACTGCAGGATACATTAGCTTGGTCTAAGTTTTGTCATAGACCCTACTCCATTCAAAACAATGGGTACCTCTTCCAGAGGCCATTTAGTCATACAGTGCTTTTCAACAATTATAGAAATAACCACACCATTGTCAACCAAACCTGTAATTTCTTTCCATTGATAAACACCTGACATTTAGGCTAAAGTTTTTCCAATAATTCTTGCCAAAAATCCTGTCTGTTCCCTGTACCACGAAATTCTCTGAGACCTGTGTCCATCCCCTTCTCCCTAGAGGAGATAGGTTGTCTGTTTTTTGTCTCTGTTCCCTTATACCACACCATCACCTTCCTAAGCCCCTTTCACCCACTTCAGATACATCCTCACCAAAACTCCTTTTACTTTTTTTTATTTTTGGTAGCCATTTTTAGGTGTATGATACGTTTTTTCTTTATAGTTTTGGTTCACATTTTCTTATAAAACAGTGATGTTGAGTGCCTTTGCATATGTGTATAGGTTTTTCTGTATATGTATACTTTAGTTCCTGCCCATTTTGGAACTGGTTGCTTTGTTTTTCTTTTTTGTTGATATTTGGAGTTCTATCCATATTCTACATATTTTTCTTATTTTATGGGTACCTTCTTATTATTTTTGTGGTATTTTTGATGGACACTTAAAGCATTTTTGCAATGTTCAACTTGACTATTTAAATATTTTCCTCTGCCTTTGTCATATACAAGAAACCGTTGCTAAAACAAGTATCCTAAAATGTTTTCTCTAAGGGTTTTATCATTTAAGTTCATTTAGTTATTTTTTCCTTTTGAGTGAAGTTTTGCTATAGAATTAGGAATCTAATTTAATTCTTCTGAAACAAATTTTTGAAATTTGTTTTGAAATAAAAAAATAAAAAGTTTTGAAATCAGAAAATATGAGTACTACTTTGGTTCTTTATTTCTCAAGATGTCTTAGGTTTTTTGAGAACTGTTATGTTTTCATGTTATTGCAAGACAGATTTTTCTATTTCTGGAAGATTTTATAGGGCTGGAATTTTATAGGGCTTATATTCAGTCTAGATTTTTTTGTCAGATATTTAACAATATTTATTTTTCTGATCCATTTATATGGGCTGTGTTTCCCTTATTTTTAATTAATTTATTTTTCAATGTTTAATAGTTTTTATTCTACAAACTTTTCACTGCATTGATTCAATTAATCTCTAGTTATCTTATACCAGTGTGCCACTGTAAGTGTAATTGTTTTGCAATTTCCTTTTCAAATTGTTCACATACTGAACATCATGTAAAGAAATTCAACTGATTTTGTGTGTGTTGACCTTGTGTTTTGTTACCTTTGTTGAATTCTTATTAATCTATTGGTTTTATTTTGTGTGAATTTTCTATATATAAGTTCACATCACATGCATACAGATATATATTACTTCTTTCTTTCCAATTTGGATGTTATTCATTTTTGTTTCTTTCCTTAATTGCTGTGACCGGAATTTCGAGTGTTACATTGTATAAGTGTTATGAAAATTGATGCCCTTGCCTTGCTCCAGATTGCAGGAAAAAGGTTCTGTGTTTCACCATTAAATACGATGTGTACGATGGGTTTCTCATGAATGTCTTCCAGTATTTAGCTTCCTTTTATTGTTGTATATTTAACAATTTATCTTTTTTCATATAAAGTATAAATATTTATTTTTATTAACTATTTTTGTCAGTGTAGAATACAAAAAAATAGCATTTTTGCCATTCTAATAACGAATAATTGCATCGTGCTTCTCTTTTTGGTAGTCATGTCAACTATATGCAACCGGGAATGATACACTAATTTCAGAAATTCTTCTACAGGATTTTCAGTAGACTCAGAATTCCAACATTTCCTCTTTACAGTGTTCCTGTTCACATACCTGCTCACTTTATTGGAAACCTGCTCATCATTCTGGTCGCCATCTCTGACCCCAACTCCACACAACCATAAACTACTTCCTTTCCAACCTCTCATTTGTAGATATATGTTTCACCTCCACCATCATCCCTAAAATTCTGTAAAACATCCAAACATAAAGCAAGGTAATCTCCTATGAAGGATGTATCACACAGATCTACTTTTTCATACACTTTGGAGGACTGCACAACTTTCTTCTGATTGTTATGGCCTATCATATCTTTGTGGTCATCTGTCATAACTGGATTATACAGTCATCAAGAAACCCAAGTTCTGCATTCTGCTGTTTCTGGTGTCCTGGATCATAAGTGCATTGAATTCTTGTTAGAAAGCTTAATGGTGCTTTGGTTGTCATTCTGTACAGATGTGCAAATACAACACTTTTTCTGTGAACTCAAACAGATGAGCCAACTTGCCTGTGCTGACACTTTTCTTATAATGTAGCAATATATTTTGAAACTGTTCTGTTGGGTAGGGGTTCCCTGGCTAGTGTACTTTACTCATATTCTAATAGAATCTCATCACCTCAGGGCAAATATAAAACATTTTCCTCCTGTGCTTCTCACCTTTCAGTGGTGTCCTTATTTTATTGTATAATCCTAGGAGTGTATCTTAGTTTGGTTGGTTCTCACAGGTCATCCTCAAATGCAGCAGTCTAAGTGGTGTGTACAGTGATCATAGCCATGCCAAATCCCTTCATCTGCAGTCTCAGGAACAAACACATAAAAGTAGCTCTGAAAAGATTCCTCAGAGGGATGAAGTATCTATGACTACAGAACTCAATGCCTGGCAGCCAGAAATTGTGAAAGAAGAATGCGATCCTTTTCATTATTATGGATTTTTTGATTTTCTAAAATTTCTTCCTCCATCATGTACTTTTGGCTCCTCTGTCATAGATTAATTGTTCATATAGCTGTGACTTTGTTTTTAGGCTCTCAGCATTATTCCACTGTTTAGATTCTAAAACAATATTATTTTGAAGATAATTACTCTGGAGTATAGTTTGAAGCCAGGAACTGTGATTCGCCCACTGTTCTTTTTTCTCCATGTATCTATTTGAAAAACGGTACTGGAAAATTGAAAAAATCTACAAAAATAAACTACATTATAACCACCCTACAGAAAACTCAAATTGAATCAAAGGTCTGTAATGTAAGATAAAAAGCATAAAACACATAAAAATTTTAGAAAATATTTCTAGACAGGAACCTCAAAGATTTCAGATGTGACAACTACAGCAAAGAATATTAAAGTTAAAATAACTAATTTGGGTTGCATTAAATGAAAAAAATTAGGTATAACAAAATATATTACCACTAAAATGAAAAGGTAGTCCACAGAATGGGAGAAGATATTTGCACAACATAGAGAAGAGCTTAATCCCCCAAATATATCATGAACTCAAATTTAAACAACAAAAAAAGAAAAGTCCCACACCACACACAAGCAGAAGAGCTGACTGGACACCTTCCTACAGAAAACAACAAAATGTTCTGCAGATACATAAAAATGCTTGACCTCACTCACTGTCAGTGAAATGCAACTAAAAATAGCATGTGATATCCCCTTATACTAGTGAGAATGGCCTATATACAAAAGACTGGAAATAAGAAGTATTGGAGAGGGTGTGGGATAAAGGGAACCTTCCTATGTTGCTTTTGAGAATGCGAATTACAGCAACCTCTTTGGAAAACAGCATGGGAACACCTTGAAAAAATAAAGATGGTTCTACCATTCAATACAGAAGCCCCATATCTTGGTACATATCCAAATAATACAAAAACACAAATTAGGAGAAATATTTGCAACCCTATGTACATGACAGTGCAATTTACTAAAACCAAGTTGGGGAATCAACCAAAATTTCCATCAACAGATGAGTGGATAAAGAAGTTGGGGTCTGTATACTCAATGAATTTATTTGCAGCTGTTAAAAATGTAAGTTTTTCGCTTATAACATTATGGTTGAAACCAGAGATGATTATGCTATGTAGTAAGTCACAAAGACAAAGGAAATTACAGTCTATTGCAGACATAAGTGGAGTATAAAGAAACCAGTGAGAAAAAAAATCGTGACAAAATTTACAGGACACAAAACTGGCTATCAGGGGTGTGGTTGGAGGCAAGGAAGATGAAAACAAGGTGGTTAGGGGAATAGACCTCTACTGGTGGGTGTGGTGGAAATACACACTGGCTGAGATGTTATTTCAATATATTAAAATGCAATTAGCCATAAAACAAAAGAAAAAAGTAAAGCAATTTTAAAGTGAAAATTAAGTAGAGCAGTAGGATTCACAAGAGCAACAAAATATCTTAAATGACTTCCTTTATTACAATTTCTGCTCTCCAACAATTTTTTTTGATTTCTCTAATTTTCCAAATGTATTCTCATTCTTGATCAGAAATAACTGGAGGCTCCTATTTGCCTCAAATAGTGATAACCTGTACTAGCTTTATGGAATAAGGTGAATTATTCAAATAGGCTTCTTATATTTTTATTGTGGAAGAAATTCTGAAATGTTTCCTCATCATTGTCCATCTTTCCTTTTTACATCACATGTTTAATGACATTTTCTGATAAAGTTGACTTTATTATACAAGTTTACACCTGTCATGGGGTTTATAATCATTAATAGAATCCCATTCTCTTTTAAGCTCAGTTCCACAGTATTTGTTAGAACAGGAAAGAAAAGACTGGCTAAAATGTTCTAAATGAAATCTACACAGAAAAACATTTTATTGGAAAAAATAAATTGATTTATGTAACTTCAAAATTATGACTAGAAACAGGATGTAGTAAATTCAGTCATACCATGTTTTATTATTAATGATTTTTAATGGTATATGTCTACTCATTGAATATTGGGTGCTAAGTGTCCATGACTCAGAAGTCTTATTACTTGGAGGGCAGAATCTATTTTGATTCTAGAGGAAAGTGCACGTTATTTAATTACAACTTATTGCTGTCTCTACTTGAAAACTTCCAGAGTATTTGTTAGAATAGGAAAGCAAACACTGTGGCTAAAATGGTCTAACTAAAATCTACAGAGGAAAACATTTTACAGAAAAAATCAATTGATTTAATGTGACTTTAGAATCATGACTAGAAACAGGATATAGTAAATTAAGTAACTCCATGTTTTATTATTAATGACTTTTGATGGTGTATGTCTACTCATTGAATATTGAGAGCTAACTGTCCACAACTCAGGATTCTTATTACTTGGAGGGCAGAATCTATTTTGATTCTAGAGAAGAGTGCATGTTATTTAATTACAACTTATTGCTGCCTCTACTTGAAAACTTCCAGAGTATTTGTTAGAATAGGAAAGCAAATACTGTGGCTAAAATGATCTAACTGAAATCTACAGAGAAAAACATTTTACAGGAAAAATCAATTGATTTAATGTGACTTTAGAATCATGACTAGAAACAGGATATAGTAAATTAAGTAACGCCATGTTTTATTATTAATGACTTTTGATGGTGTATGTCTACTCATTGAATATTGAGAGCTAACTGTCCACAACTCAGGATTCTTATTACTTGGAG
>RJWH01006255.1:0-58219 GCA_004363575.1 Solenodon paradoxus
CTGAGTGTCAGACTGTGAGGAGTGTGAGGTCATGTGAGGATTGAGGAGTGTGAAGAGTGTGAGGAGTGTGAGGAGTGTCAGGCTGTGAGGTCGTGTGAGGCCTCTGAGGTCGTGTGAGGAGCGTGAGGTCGTGAGGACTGTGCGGACTGTGAGGGTGTGGTTATGTGAGTCACACGCGCAGCACACTGCCTTTTTATTTTTAAGTACCCTCCCTTCTGAGCCCAATTTTTGAACTGGGGTCCACAGGGTTTGCAAGTCCTACACCTGGGCCTTCGGGGCACCATATTTTTCCACAGCAGGACACTGACATGAAAAGTCAGGGGACCCAGGGAGAGGGTGTCCATACTCCCTGCGTGCAGGCCCCACATGCTCCTCGCAGCTCCCCAGCCTTCAAGCTTCCGGTCACAGCAACTGAGAAAGCAGGAGCAGCATGTGGAAGGCGTTCACATCTCTGGTTCGTCTTTGCACCTTTGCAATGGTGTAAGTGGTCTGGTTTCATTCTTTTGCATGTGGCTGCAGTTTCCTGGCACCCTTTGTTGAAGAGACTTTCCTTTCTCCAGTGTTTGCTCTTGCCACCATTGTCCTAGATTAACTGACCGTGTGAGAGGGCCTGTTTCTGGTGACTCGGTTCTGTTGCACCGGTCTGCGCCTGTTACTATTCCAGCACCAGACCGTTTTGATCACAATCGCTTTTCAGTTTAGTTCAATATCTGGCAGGGTGATGCCTCCAGATATGTTCTTTTTCTCACAATTGCTTTGCTTATTTGGGATCTTTTGTTGTTCCATACAAATGTTTATTGTCCATTTCATTTAAATATGCCTGTGAGATTTTGATGGGAATTGCATTAAACCTGTATGTTGCTTTAGGTAAGATGGCCATTTTAACGAAGTTGATTCGCCCCAGCCATAAACAGGGCTGTCTTTCCATCTCTTTGTATCCTCTATTTCTTTTCAGAAGGATGGAAGTTTTCACTGTACAGGTCTTTCCCCTCCTTTGTTAAGTACGTTCCAAGGTATTTAATTCTTTCTGCAAGCTTAGCCTCCTGTAGCCTTGTAGCCTTTTCTTCTCAAGTGCAGAGTCCACTGGCTGGCAACCTGGACAGCGGGAATACAGCCCACCTGAGACTCGGGCACGCTGGCCCTCACTGAACTGCTGGCTTCCACCGAGACGTGAGCTCCCCACCCCAGTGCTGTGATGTGGGGCCGGGGCTCTCCTTGGAACCGGGGGTGGGGTGGTGGGGTGGGGTGAGCGGGGGGGGGGGGCTGCACTCAGTCTAGGGTTCCGTTGAAGGACAGACCTCAGTCTCAGCTTGTTGAGACATGAAAAAGAAGAAAAAAACCCTACCTGGAACACACTAATTTCTGCAGACAATAAAGTCCTGCCCAGCGTCCAGACCAGTGGACACCCTCCCTCTCATGAGCAGCAGCCTCCCAGCTCCCCGGCCCATGCATGTTATGTGATTAAATGATGAGAAGTGTGTCTGCATCAAAGGTTTTGAGACACATGCACTCATGACTCAGTCCGTCCATTTTCAGGAATCAAATCTAAATCAATCAGAAATAAGTGAATTCAAGAAACTTATTATGCAAGAACCAACTATTGGAAACATTAAATAGCCAATAATGAATGACTAAAAATTATGCCACTATTCATACGTGCAGCTTTTAAAACCTACATTTTCTAAGGATACTTAATGAAAAAATTGTTTAACATGAGGTTAATGAAAAAGCAGAGTGCACCAGCATGATCACAATTCTGTAAAATATGCAGAATAATACCAAACGGTAACAGAACTGATGATGAATAATTTTAACGTTTTTTCTCCACCTTGTATTCTCAAGACTTCTTTCCTTGGACTGAAGGTGAGCAGAGAGAGCTGAGAGACAGGGAGGCAAGAAGACAGGGGAGGAAGAAGCTTCTGTTTTATTAAGTTGGTGGTTCTTGCCCACACTGGGTTGGGAACTCTGCTCCTTGGGATGTATGTGGACCGCGCCGAGGAGACCTAACCATTAGGTCACAAGGACGCCCCGGAGATTTCTTTCACAATGAATTTGTAGCAGACTTATAATTATGTAACTTATAATTTCATTATTTACAGTAGCATACTTCATAATATTTTTGACAGGAAAAAGGGAAAGAAGGAAGATGTATCCTTATTTACTTATTGTTTATCTCGATTTTTCGCCCCGCACCAGGTCGCAAATGTACATGGTCTCCGTGCCGTCATCTCCCTGCTGAGCCACAGGGTCGCGCTCCCAGAATTATTAATATTTTTTAAAGGAAAGAAGCAGACAGCGAACAAAGAGAGCGGAGACAAGCAGGCAGGAAGAGAGGAGTAGAAACTAGCTGTTCATCTTGGTTTTCACACCAGCCGCGGTCTTGAAGCACAGTCCTGGGGTAAACGGCCGGGCAGCTGAGCAAACCGCTACCCGGGCGCGCCCAGGATTATTTTTAAAATCCATTCGCCCTGTCCTCCTGGCCTCTTCGACTTCGATTTCCGCAACCTCCCTTAAGAGGCCAGCCTTCCACGAGCACTCACTGTGGCACTAACCACGAGGCCGCGCGTTCTGTTCGTTCTGTCTCGTTGTCACTGCCCTTAGAACAGCTCAGAGCGCCTTGCTTTGACGTGCGCTGAAGGGCCTGCAGAGTCCGCTCCTGCAGAGCCTTCGCCTTCGCCCAGACCATGCGGTCAGGCCCCGGTGTGTTTTGTTTGTTTTTTGCCAACAACTTGGTGGTTACCCAAGACAAAGGCCCAAATCAGCCCTCCCGGCCGCCGGGTGGAGGCCAGGGGACGTGCCTCACAGGAGAGCGGGTGGCCCAGGGGGAACGTGGTGCCCGGCGCCGGTCCACGACGCTTTCCGGGCCCGGGACTGAGGAGGGAGCGCGCACCTACCCCCAGGTGGCGGCTTCGGGGCGGGGCGCGGGGCGGGCCGCAGGGAGGGTCCTCAAGCCGGAGTGGGGTGGGTGGGCGGTGGGCCTTGGGGGCGCCGGGCGTCCGGGAAGGAAGGGTCCCAGTGGGCGCGGGGAAGGGCCGGTTTTCCCCGCGCCGTGAGCGACGGGTCTGAGAACCGCCGGGTCTGAGAACCGCCGGGCGGTGCTTGGGCGGGTCCTCGGGGTTTGGGGCGGGTTCTGAGGCACCCTTAGGGGCGGGTCCTCGGGGCGGGTCCTCGGGGCGGGTCCTCGGCCGGCGCGCGCCGGCGTCCCCGCTCCTCCCGCGCGCGGCCCCTGGAGTCGCCAGGCGCGCGGCCAGCCCAGCTCGGGCCGCCGCACTCGGAGCAGCCCTGCCGCCGGGTGAGCGCGGGCCGGGGCCGGGGCCGGGGCCGGGGCCGGGGCCGCGGCGGGGGCGCGGCCCCCAGCGTCCTTCTGCAGCCCCGGGAGCCGGCAGCGCGGGCGCAGACCAGGCTGAGCGGGGCCGGAACCATGAACCGGAGTTTCCACAAGTCTCAGACCCTGCGCTTCTACGACTGCAGCGCGGTGGAAGTCAAGAGCAAGGTGAGCCCCGGCGGCCGAGCGCCGGGGAATGAATGGGCGCCCGCGGCCGGGCGGGCAGGGGGCCGCGTCCGCGCCTGCGTCCACGCGGAGCGCGCTGCCCGTGGTGCGGCGCGGCGCCCGCAGGCCCGGAGACGCGGGGCGGCCGAGCGGGCGGCGGGCCTCGGCGGGAGGGCTCTTTGTTCCCCGATCCCGGCGACCCGGCGCGCCGCGCGGGGGGCGGCGTTTCCGGGGCGACCGCCGGCGGGGGCTCGGCTTCGCGGGGCCTGCGGCGGGCGAGGGCTGCCGCGCCGCCTCCCGGGGACGACCTGGGACTGCGAGCAGGCCGCCCCGGCCCCGGCCCCCACCACGGCCCCCTCCCCGACGCCCCGGCCCCGGCCCCCGCCCCCCCCGGCGCCCCCCCGGCGCCTCCCCCCGGCGCCCCGGCGCCCCCCCGGCGCCCTGGCCCCGGCCCCTTCCCCGCCCCGACCCCGGCCCCCGCCCCCCCCGGCGCCCCGGCGCCCCCCCGCGCCCGGGCCCCGGCCCCTTCCCCGCCCTGGCCCCGGCCCAGGCCCCCTCCCTGGCCCCCGCCGCCGCCCGGGCCCCGGCCCCCGCCCCGGCCCTGCGTGCCCCAACTCGCGGCGGCTGTGCGAGTTTGGGTAATTGGCTGATAGCATCTGGCGCTTCTGCCCCTGCGGGGGCGGCTCCTTCGCTGCAGAAGCTTTTGTCTGT
This sequence comes from Solenodon paradoxus, assembly GCA_004363575.1. Taxonomy (NCBI): domain Eukaryota; kingdom Metazoa; phylum Chordata; class Mammalia; order Eulipotyphla; family Solenodontidae; genus Solenodon; species Solenodon paradoxus. The sequence goes on from RJWH01006255.1 coordinate 4,202, forward strand.
TGAGGTCCGGGGTGGACCCCGAGGGCAGAGGACGGTCTGCGGCTCTTCAGGGTCCTGCAGGAAGGGACCCCCGGCCGTTCGCTGACACTGCTTGGGAGCCGGCGGCCCTCCGCCCGTCTTGCTGCGCCCCCCACCCCCCGCGCCCCTGCGTGACGCCCAGAGGAGCAGCCTCGCAGTGGGTCGGGGTCCGGGCTGTGGAGGCTGCGTTTTGCCCGACTCCGCGCACTTCTCGGGAGCGGGTCCATGGGTTATGGCCTGGAGTCGGGAATCCAGTCCAGAGGCGCCCTGCCCTGGCTGGCCCTGGATGGGTCCTCTGGGCTAGGATTTCCAGGGCACCCGCAGTGGATGGGGCGCTTCTCAGCAGCGAGTTGCAGATTTGTCAACTTTGGAGCAGTTTTTATTGCTGATCATTTATTTCTAGTAAGATGGCACCCTGGCCCCCAAAATTAATTCTGTGACCTTTGACCTTCATTCTCCCCTTCTCTAGCCTGGAGTGCCCCCGCCACCCCAAATCAAGGGTGCTTGGAAGCACCAGGTAACTTACTGCGCAGTAGGAATGTGGCTTCTTAGAGTTCTGTCCAGCAGTGGCCACTGAGCAGTGCGGTCCATCATTTTAAACTTTATTGTCACATCATCGTGGTTTCGCAGGCAACTATGAGAAAAAAATCGCTTTTCCCCAAAGATAACATCTTGGGATGCACAGTCACATCCCAGGCCTGGCCAGCACTGTCACTGGGTGCAAAGTCCTGCCCCAGCAGCACAGTGGTGACCATCACCGCCGTCCTGCTGCGCAACACCCTGTTCCTGAGTCGCACTGGCCACGACCCGTGTGGCTGTCTGATCAGGGCTCCTACCTCAGTGCTGGAGGATGTGTCCTTGGCAGCTGATCACCAGCAGTGGACTGCTGGCACCACAGGCCCTGGGGCTGAGGGGGACAGCCCGTCTCTGCCTCTCCTTGGTCCTGGGGGCCACCCCACCCTCCAGCCGAGCCTGGGCATAGGTCCTGATGCCATGAATGAGCTCCCCAGGTGAGTGCAGGGCAGAGTCTGGGCGACTCAGGAGCACCCTGAGAACGGCAGCTGGCTCACTCCCGCCCTCCCCTGATGTGGCTGATGTCCACGCTGTCCAGGCTCTTATTCCAACTGCCATCGTCCGACACGGGGCAGACTCCATGACACGGACCTCTTGGTCCCGCTCAGCGTGTGGGGAGGTGGTCAGAGAGCTGAGTCCTGCTGCCTGCCTGCCTCCCAGGGCCCAGGGCGCTGACGGGCAGCCCCTGTGGGGAACACACAGCCGGGGTCCCTGAACAGCTGGGCCCCTGGCCCGTCTGGTGCCGTCTGAAACTGCTCGCAGAGTCTTGCCATGGACCGCCTGCCAGCTGGTCAGTCCTCCGTGCTTCAGGGACTTGTCTCGGCCCGGAGGCGCTACCCTTACCAGGTCCTGTACTTCTCCCACACATTCTGCTCTAGCCGCGTCCCTCTTCCCTCCCAGCCAGCAGCCTGTGCGAGGTGTCACCGCTCTTTAAATCGTGTTGGCGCTTATTTAGATTAGAAATAAGCAGGCTGTCATTGTAGCAAACTTAGAAGCCACAGGGCACGGGAGTGATGCTTCTGTCCCGTCCCGGGAGGGGCCACATCGCCCGGAGCCTGTGTCCCCCTGCGGTGTGGTCCGGTGTCGTCTTCTCAGTCTTTCCTGTTCTTGGAAAAGGTTTTCAAAATGGCTGCAGAGTGTCCCCTCTTATGTGTAAACCACAACTAAAATCCTGTCTGGGGGTTTTCTGCTTTCTTTCTGGCCTGGACAGCGCTGGTGACAGCATCTTTGTATAGCGACAGTATATTGATTATATGTCATACGACGATTACTGGTTCTATTCAGTTACCACGGGACTGTTATTTAAGACATGTTCCTGGGAGTAAAAAGTGTACATATTTTTAAGGCTTTGTGTACATGTTGCTAAATTTCTTCTAGAAATCCCCTTCTACCAATTTACCAGGTTTCACTTCCCTGCCTCCTGCCCTGGGCGTTTTCTTCTGTCCGACTGTAGGTGAAATGCAAGCTGGCTGTTTTACTTCGTGCCCTTGTTACTAGTGAAATGTGCTGTTCTGTCTCCTGTTGCCCCGTTGCTGCCCTTTTCTGTTAGTGCTGTCTGTCCAGTCCTGGCACTGCTTGTCCACAGGAGACTTTCCACCCAGGCAGACAGCACGGTGGCTGTTCTCAGTCAGCATGTCCTCTACCCAGGCCTTATCTCCGACGCCCGGCTCCCCGGTCTGGTGGGATGGAGCCCTGCCAGGCCCGCCCCATCCGGCGGGCACTTGCCTCCGAGGGCCAGTTGGGAACTGCCCGCTGCATTTGACTCACCGGAGTGCGCGGGCTCCACCCTCTTAGATTCCGGTGTGCTGTATCCGTGCACGTCTGTTCAGACAGGTTTGGTGACTGGATCTGGAGGGTGCACCACAGGAGACGCTGTCAGGGACCCGAGTGGGGAACGTGGGTCTGGTGGGCACTGGTGAGACACAGACAGACCGGACCTTTCCAGGGGCGCCCGGCTAGTGCGGGTCCACGCCCTTTCCCGGGGCCCAGGGCCCTGGGTGGCAGGATTCTCCCGATTCTGGGGCAGGGTGTGTGATGAGAAGATGTTCTCAGTCATTCACGGTGTCGGGAGCGCTGCTCTGAGTCATGGTTCACTCAGCGGAGACGGGGAGGCACCCTCGTCCTTTTCCGTGAGGCCTCCCAGACTTCACAGGCAGCTGGACTTGCCGAGGCCGAGAAGACCCCAGAGCTTCTGCTCCGGGGACCTGGCCCCTTTTAGCCCCAACATGTACCCCACAGCCTTTCTCCCAGGCTTCCTCTGGCCCCTGGGGGTAGAGAGGTCAAGAGGACACGGGCGGTGATCAGATGTGTCTGAGAAATGTATTTAAGTGCCTCCCCTGTATGTGTGCATGCATTCCAAATACTCGTTCGTCACTTGCCATAACACGCCGGCAAGATGTGTCCTGTTCCCCGGCTTTAAACAAGAGGAAGCACAGGTTCAGGTCACTCCCCTAAGCTGTCCAAGGTCCAAGAGCCCAGGCAACACTCTGCATCCCTGCTCGGTGGCCATGGCCAGTGGTGGGGGAGCCGCGTCCTGACAGCCGGATGCAGGTGTTCCTGACGCACCGTGTGGGGTGAGAAGGCCCCCGGCTCTGCAGCATGTGAGCATCATCCAGAGGGTCAGGTCTGTGCGCTGGAGGAAAGTTCAGTTTCTCTTATCCTTGTAGCAGTTTGCGCTGCACGCCTCAAGGGACATCTTCCGGTCGGCAGTTGTCCCTAAGTGTCTGGTCCAGCTCATGTAATCACACTTCCATTTATTCCTTTACCGAGCAACTATAAATACGGGCAGGCACAGAGGCTGTAGCTGCGGTACGTAGGAGCCAGCGCAGAGTAACCCCACCTTACCAACCTAGGGTCCGGTGAACGTTTAGGCCAGCAAGGGGGCTTCTGGGGGTTGGACCCTTCACCCTGACGTCCAAGGTGGGAACTTTCACAAGTTTCCCAGCTGTTCTCTGGCACCAGCAATGCGAAGTGAGTGCTTAGACGGTAGCTGCCTGTCCCCTCTCTGCTTCCAGAAACATCTGGGCTGCGCCACCGGCTCTGCGTTCCCTCAGCTGAAAGCCAGCCCAGACCTCAGCGGGATGCTCCCAGAGCAGCCCAGCACCTGGGCGCAGGCGGCTCTGCCCACAGCAAGCCGTGGGCTGGGAGAGGCATAGCCGGGGCTTTCTGACAGCTGCCACCAGAAGCCCTGTTGGGGCACTTCAGGAAATGCTCCTTCTGTTCCCAAAGCCTCTCAGAGGCCTCAGGGCCTTATCCCCGCAGGCCTGTGACAGTGCCCACCTGCCCGGGGAGGGAGGGAAGGAAGGAGGGATGAGAAAGAAAAGCTGTGATAGTTGGAAGGAAAGTGCTGATGATCTGCTGCTGTCAGAGCCTCTGATCCCTTGAAGCTGGGTGACAGGCCCACCGGCTCTGCGTGGAGACCCCGCTTGTGAGCCGAGTGGCGCCCACACCTCCTTCCAGAGCCCTGAGGTTCCGTGCCCAGGAGGGCCCTCCCCGTTGCCCCGCACAGTCGTTCTCAGGTTCCTGGTGCCCAGAGATCTCGGCTCCCCAGGTCCGTGCCCACGCACATCGGCAGTTTGAGGGCGATACTTGGAGGAATGAAAACTTGCTGCTTAACGAGTTTGAAAACCACCCAGAACCCCCACCGTGGACTCGTGTTCCAGTAACCGGCCGTACCTTCTCAGCCCAACCCGGCCTGTGTCCCTGACCCTGGGTAGCAGGGTCGCTCCGGGGTGCGTGTCTGGCCTGTGGCAGGAGAACACACTGATCTTGGGCTGAGGCTTGATGGCAGGTGCTCGTGACCGCACACCAGGTGCCCACATGCAGACCGCGGTGCAGGGCATCAGCAGGGCTGCCTTGCGCCCTGTTTGCTCAACGCGACGCCAGAGCCCCTGACCGGGCGGTGAGGAAGGCCCCACACATGGTGGGAGCGCGCACTCATGGCCCCGAGGACCATCCCTGTCACACGCGGCAGCAGACCTCCTTACAGCTCCAGTGCGACGTGCACACGATTCCCGTGGAGTGTGGCGCGAAGGCTGCAGCATGTCCTGTGGCGATGTCCCTGGTCCCGCGTCAGGGTCCGGGCTGGGCAGCTCATTCTGCCACCATCAGGCTCAGCCGACGGGGCTCCTGGTCAGCAGAACTCACACTCACGTGCAGACCCCGACTGGGTAGGATCGCCCAGGAGTCCCTAGACCGTGGACCACGCGTCCATCGCTGGTCATCAGTCAGTCAGGACGCAGGTCTTAGTACACGCTTCGGGTTCCTGCCGCTGGCTCCTGCCCTGACACCAGGGTCAGTCTCCTCGCTGACTTCCGTGCCTCTCCTTCCGTCCACACCACACGGCCGGGCATCGTGGGAGAAGCTGGACGGGAGAGGAACGAGGACGAGACTGGTGCTGCCACAGGTCCCAAGCACCTCGTGTGGGCACCTGGCGCCTCCTAAAGGCAGAGTCTCCTCCTAAAATGCCTGAGGCACATGTGCTGGCCTGGTGGCTAGTCCACCGGCGCGGTTCGGGGCCGTGTGCGCGCCCTGGTGGAGCGGCACTTGGATCAGTCACCCCGAGCGCGGCCCACACACCCCTGGGTTTGCGTTCCAGATGAGAGCCAACTTAAATACAAAAACAACTTAAATACAAATAAATGCTTCTTGTTTCTTCTGCCTGCACCTCTACTTTAAGAAAAATTTAAACTACTGGAGTCTCGTGTGGAGGGAGGCCCCGTCGCCGCCGTCCTGTGCTGAGCTGTGGGACCCCAGGCCGGTGCTCACGAGTGGGGCGGGCTGTGGGCGCTGAGCCCTTTGGCGCCCCCGTGCCTCCTGCCTGTCCTGCCTGGAGGGCTGTGCTTCCGGAACAGGCGCGTCCAGCAGCGCCCGCAGTGGCCTCTCCTGGGGGCCTGGGAGCTCTGGCAACGCTCTCAGCAGTCGGCTGCTCTCAAGGGACTTGGAGACTCGAGGGTGGTAGGGCCCTTCTTTCCACCACGTGGGGCCTGAGTCACTGCAAGTCCGGCCCTCAGCTCCCTGGACAGTCAGAATAATGGTGGGTGTTCTCCGGGGACTAACTCTTCACTGAGGCGAACCTCACTCGGGTGGGCAGCACAGCCCGGCCAGCAGCCACGTAGGCCAAGCGGGAGGCCACAGAGCCCGGCCTTGGCCTGGAGGTGACTGACGTGCCTACACGCAGTGACCTCCTTGTTGGGATGGTGAGAGGAGGCCTCTGCCCCTAGGAGGTGAGCTGCCGTGAGTCCCGCCTGGACCAGCCTGTCCCTCACCAGTGTAAATGGGGACCCCTGGGGTGGTTCCCAGAGGGACAGTGTACCCCTGGGGTACCCTGCCGTGCTTTTGCAGGTGTTTCTGAGAGAGACAGGCTCCCCAGCAGGCCCAGGAGTCAGGTCCGGCCTGGTGGCCGCAGCCTGGACACGGATCTGGGTGGTGTGAATGTCTGCCAGTTCCAGTGCTCTGTTCGCCCACCACCCATGCCCGGCACCGCACAGACGTGCATAGACCTGGCACCTAGGCTGTGGTGTCACAACCAGACCTGGGGCTTGACTGGGTGGTTAATGTCTAGGCCAGTGTCCCGGCTGCAGGTGCACCTCCAGGCTCTCAGCGGCTGCAGCGTCCTGCCTCCCACGGAGTCCCACTGTCTCTGGGCCCCTCCTGGGGATGCACCACTGCCCTGCTCCAGAAGAAGCTGCTGTCATCCCCACTCCACCGCTGTCCCCACCCCAGCTAGCTCGGGGCCGGGCTGCTTCCCAAGTCTGTCCTCGGGTGCTTGTGCTGCCCCGCTGCCCTCTGTCCTCAACCACTGTGGACGTCAGCCAGTCCGCCCCAAGTGGTCTGTTGGTGGTGACGCCGGGTGACCCCGCCCCTGGGCTCTGAGTCCCCACCTGGAGCCATGGGCTTGGGGTGTGTTCCTGAGCACAGAATCACTAAAAGTTGTTTCATTTTGAAAAATGGCTCTGAGAACAATGTTTGCCACTGATGGAAGGGGTGGGGCCTGAGAAAGGGCGCCCCTCAGAACTTGGGGCGCTCACCGAGGAAGGCAGCCCGGCCTGTGTGCCTGAGCCCGCACAGCACTGCGGTCAGGGCTGTGGGCAGGGCCCTGGGCAGCCGTGCGGCCAGGGAGAGCAGAGGTCCCCGTGCCTTCATTGGAGCGCACGATATCCATGAGAAAGTGCTCCGCTCCTCTTCTTCAGCTGGAGACGTGCTTGGAGCAGCTGCCCAGGTCAGGCAGCGGGAGTGGTGCGGCAGGGATGTGTCCTCTGCTCTGACCAGAGAGCCACCACCTCCACACACCCAGCCCTCAGAACAGCCCTCTCATGGTCCACGCTCAGGTGGTGGACCTTCCCGGGCCCCAGGCACCTGTACATTCCCACGATGGAGGGAGGGATGTTCTCTGCCAGCCCGAGGGTGCCCGGCTGCTCGCCGCTGACAGCAGCACTGTGGAGTCCCTTCCCCTGCAGCGTCCTGACCTCTGCGTGGAGCCCTGTGGTCTGGTCTTGTCACTGGTGGTTATCGGTTACCAAGTCCTTCCGAGGCTCAGTCTACTATCCTGTAAAATGGAAAGAGGGCTCATGCAGCAGCTGCTGGGGGAGGGAGGGCTCTGGGTCTGACGCAGCTGCCCTCTGCCCCATCACAGTGGATGGGGAGCACAGCGCGGGAGGCACCACACAGCTCGGGTGTGCCCGTCACCTCTGTCACTCAGGCAGCCCATGCAGACAGGACTTCTGAGCAGTGACACAGGCTTCCTGGTGGCACCAGCATCGCTTGGGACCCCCTTGCAGGTTGTGCACTGCTCTGGGCTCCCTCCCTCTGACTCATGGGTCTGTGGCCCGATTTCATCCGTCCGACACGCCAGCCCACGAGGTTCCTTGGGGTGACAGCTCCGCCCCTAAGGATGCAGCGCTGCCCAGACTCCCAGAGGCCCTAAGGCCCCTGCTGACCTTGCAGGTGCTCGGGAGACCTTTCCAGTGGACCCGCACCTTCCCCCCCAGAGCCCCGACCTGCTCTGGTGGGGCTCTGGCGGCCAGCAGGGTTCCCCACGGTCAGTGACCGGCTCGGAGATGGGCATGTGGCCTCACCCTGGTCAGTGAGGCTGACGGTTTGGGGGCACGGATGCTCCTGCCACCCTGGATGCAGTGAGGGCCCTATGTCTGTGCCTCCTCTCCTGCAGAGGTCGCTGATCAAGACCCTGGAGGGCCAAGGCGAACACTAAAGCAAACTCCCTCCTGCCTGCTCACTTCATTCCTGCCGCTCCTCCTGTCAGCACCTCGAGGTCTGGTCTTGGGGCTCCTCCGTATGAAGGGGAGTCAGGAGAGCATGCGCGCTCCTCAGATGGACTGTGTCCTGGTTCCCTGAGGCTCTGGGACAGCCCACCTGTTTCACGGCCTGAGATGTCTCGACCCGCTGGACCTGGAATCCATACTGTGGGTAGAGGACTGGGTTCTCTGCACTGACACCAGTGCGTGGTCCCAGCTTCCTCACGCGCGCTGTTAGCGAGCCCTACAACGCCGTCGTGGGCACTGCAGAGGCCTCGGCTGCCCTGTGAGCCTGTGAACCACTGAGCTGGGGCTGCCCGGAACAGTGCTCTGGACACCCCTGGTCTCTGCCAGAGGCCAGGCCTGACTTTGACCTGTGTTGTCCAGTCTGAGTCCCCCTGACCCCGCCAGGTGAGCTGGCTGTGCCCTGGCCGCTGTCCAGACCTCGGGCTGCCCGCAGCAGCAGGCAGACGGGAGAGGAGGCCTGGAAACAGCAGTCGGCTAAGGAAATGTCCAAGGAGGGCAGAGGCGCAGAGTTGGGACTTCGCTCTTCTGGCCTGATTCTCTTTTTTTGTAAAAGCTGACCTTGAGAGGTGAGCCTACAGGGTCAGACACAGAGGAAGGGCCGCCACGGGCCTGGGTCACACGCCGCCAAGGGCAGTGCTGCTGTCCGAGGGCCCCTGTGCGCCCGACCCCGGCAGCCGTTAGACAGCCCGTGCGAGCCCTCAACTTGGCAGGTCCCCGTGACGGACGCGTCCGTCGCCGGCCCTTCCTCTGGGGCACCAAGGCGCGTCGGTGGGGCTCAGACGTAAACATGCCACCTCAGGGTTTTAGGTCAATAGTGGCCAAGTGAGTTTCAGATGAACCTGGGCTCGTTGTCGGTAGGAGAACGACCTTTGGGTGGGCATTTGGGGACAGCAGCGGCCTGGCCCCTGGCGGCGGGCCGGAGGGCTTGGGGGGTTCTGACGGAGCCCATGTCCACTGTGGGTGTGACGCTGTCAAGCTGACTTGAAATGCACACCAAACAAGCTCTGAATTAAATACATTTTGCCAAAAATGGATTTAATGGAAGTATAGAGAGATATTAGGTATTAAGAAAAAGAAAACTTTACATTTTTAATTTTTTAACCTGGAAAGTAAGACATACCCCTGATAATGGCAATGAATTCATTACCCCTGGGGCTTCATGATGATGAATAAAGGAAATAGACTTATATTGCTGGGTGATCCCAGAAACACCTTCATACAGAATTTTAGTTTCTCAGCTGGAGAAGATGACGGTGCAGTTTGGGGTTGGGGTGGAGGTGGGCGTGAGGGGAGGTGCCCGCGTGCCTGCCGGCTGCCCTCCTCCCTGCTGAGCACTGCCCACAAGGGACTGGAAAAGCTTGCCCCGCCACCCCGGACAAGGCTCAGGTCCTGACCCCACCCAAGCAGTGGGTGGGCCTGTGTTGACGTGCTGGGCCCGGCGCCTCCCGCCCACTGCTGGCCGCTGCCCACCGCTGCCCAGGCCTGCACTGAGCAGGCCAGCATCACCCTCTGCGTCCCTGTGCTTCTTCCAGTCAGCCTTCAATTGGCCTTTTAAAAATATTCTTTAAGGTAAAATTTTTTAAGAAGTACTAGTTCTAAGCTATCATTCATATGATATAAAATTCACACCTTTAAGTGTAAAATTCAGCAGTTTTACAACCTCAGCTGCGCGTCCTCCCCCGGGCCTTCCCTTCCGGCCAGTCGCGGCCTCACCTCTGCCTGTCTCCTCCTCCGAGTCAGCCACGCAGATGTGGTTGTCTCTGTCGGACGCCTCTGGGCCGCCTCTGTTCCACTGCGAGTCAGACAAAGAGCGGGCTGCCCCAGGACAGGGCGCATCGGTGCGGCGAGATGCCTCGCGCCTGCTCTCCTGCGCCCGGGCAGTGGAACATCCGGACCGCGGAGAAGCCTCGCGCACGGGTTCCGGAGTTGAGGCACCTTTGCAGCCACAGACACGGGCTCCGGCCCTGCGGATCCTCACCACCCTTGTCTCTGTGTGAGGCTCTGCCTTCCCTCCATGCTTGCTGTCTTTGGAGAATGTCTGTTCAAGTCCTTTGCCCATTTTCAGTCGGAGTGTTATTATTTCATATGCTTTTGATGTTCTATACACCTGATTTGAAAATATTTTCTCCCGTCTGTTTAGTATCTTTTCACTGTCTTGATGTCCTTAGAAGCACAGAGGTTTTCAGTTCTGATGAAGCCAGATGCTCTGTTTTTCTCTTTCATTGCTTGTGGTTTGGTGTCATTTCAGCGACGTCACGGCTTCTCCTGAGTCATGACAATGCGATCCTGTGTCTTCTTTCCTATCTTGTACATTGCAGCCTTTAGGGTGTAAGTATTTCATTTGTTGTCGGTATTTCTAAAATTTCACCCTTCTTAACGTGATGATCCATTTCCCATGTCTGTGTGTATATCTCATCATCACCTCATTTCCCTCAGTGACTTTCCTCACCTAACCCCGCAGTGTCCGACGGGACACATTTCTGACACGATTTCCACTGGGGCTCACGCCTTCACACTTGAGCAGAGACCACTGCTTCGCCATCACACCCCACACAATCCCATGGTCAGTGGTTCCAGGATGCACAGCGCGGCACGGTGTCACCTCTGTTCTCTGGGACATGTCAGGACTTTTCAAAGCCTCCCCCAATGTCTCGTTCCCCAGCATTTCTTTCTCCTAAGTTTTTTTATTGTGGTAAGACATATAAACCCGAGCCCTTTCCATGTCTCAGTGCGGCGCCCAGCATCTTCAGGGCCTCACGCCTACCCCTAACACCGCAGGCTTACAGAACTGGGCCTGTACCCGTTCTCCACCGCCCAGCCCCTGTTAGCCCACCTTCCCCTTTCTGTATGGGCCACTTTAAGTACTTCACAAGGGAGGTCATGCAGCAGTTGTCTTTTTTTTTTAAAGGAAAGATGCAGGCAGGAATGGCCAGCAGAGGCAGGCAGGAAGAGAGAGGAGGGAGAAGCACTTTATTTAGTTGTTCATCGTGAACCCAGGACTGGACGGCACCCAAGTATTTGTCTCTGTGACTGGCTCAGTCGCCTTCCAGGTTCACCCGTGCGCGCATGTGCCCGGATGTCCTCCTCGTTCCGACGGGGCCATGTCCTGCTGTGTGATGGACCACACTTTCCCATCCCTGTCCAGGGGTGCAGGCGAGGCTGACTCCATGTTCCTGCTGTGGACGCTGCGGCTGTGGGCACGGGTGCAGGCTCAGAAGTGGACGTTTCTGGGTCAGGTGGTCCTTTCAGTTATCCTGGTGATGACGTTCGTCCACCCGGCAGGCCCCAAGCTTCACTCCCCACAGGGCCCAGGTCTGCACCCCCCGCGGCACCTGCCGGCTCCTGAGCTGTGGGGGTGTTTGGACAGAGCCACCCGAACAGTCTGAGGTGACCGCTCCTTGTAGTTTGATCTAGGGACCAGTGGTGTTAGCATTTTTCCATGAGGCTGTTTTCCTTCTGCAGAGAAACGTCTAAAGTCCTTGCTCCCTTTCACATGAGGTTGTTTGTTGTCTTCTTGAGTTTTAAGAGTTCTCTATATATTCTGGGCATTAACCCCTTATCAGGTATCTGATTTGCAGGCATTTTCTGCCTCCTGTGGGTTCTCCTTCACCTTGTGGACCCTCACGCTTCACATGTCTGCCACCAGCGTGCGGGAAAGAGGTTTATCTAACTCTGTCGCTGACCTGGCCGGGCTCACAGTGCAAATTTTCCTTAAGTTTTTTCTTAGTAAATATTGAACTCCAGAGGGAGGGCAGAGATGACAGTCATCACAGGTGTGACGGTGACCAGGGCCCCACCGCTCCCTCGGGTGCACTGGCCTTGTGCTGGTCCCAGCGGTTTCAGCAGCGGGGGTGGCGTGGTGGGCGAGCCTCCGCCAGCTCCTGGATTCCGGACGCTCAGCAAGGCACGTGCCAAAAGTAACCGTAGCGTGGCCTGTTTTTCAAAATTATTTTTGACGTTTCGTTCGTTGACAGTTCCATCAGGACAACGTTGAATTTTGTCGAAAGCTGAGAATTGCAACTGTCTTAGTTTACTAGCTTTATTGGCCAACAACACGACATTGAATGGTTCCTACTAATTCCTTCATTTAAAGGCAAGTTGTTAATTCTGATAGAATGGCAAAGTGAGAATATAAAGCTAGTACCCATGCCAGTGTAGTTTTTAAGAAAATGTTTAGGCAAAAATCACAGAGCAGATGCTTCAGGGTATTTTTAGCCATGTTAGTCCTGGATACGCACCCAAGGCACAGATACCAAGAGAAAAGAGATCAGATGTCATGAATATTAAGCTTTTGTACTTTTTTCTTTTTAAAGGAAAGGTGCAGCAGAAATAAAGGCAAGTAGGCAGGCAGGCAGCAGGGTGGAGGAGGAAGAAGCACCTTTATTTTTATTTAGTTGTTCACACTGGTGGTTCTGCCTGAACCTGGGACTGGAGCCCAGGGCGTGTGACCTGTGTCCGTTGGAGGCTGCTGACCCTCCGCTGCTCCACCAGGCGTCACAGCGTGTGGAACCCCTGTGGGAAAGGGCCACACGGCAAGGCCACCACCAGGTCTCCTTCCCCAGGTCTCCCCGGGGGTGTTGATGAGGAAAAAGCCCTGGCCCACGCTGAATGAGACATTACTCAGGGACCTGCTCTCATTTTACATCATTTCGCTGAAAGTTGCAGTTTCTAAGAACTTAGTGACACTAAGTGTCTAGAGAGTTGCTACAATTCAACAGCAGAAACAGCCCAATGAAAAAAACGGGCAAAAGGCTTGAGTGGACGTCTCCCTGAAAACAGTCCCCACAGGCTCATGGCATTAAGCATGTGGACAAAGTCCAGTGCCACTAACCGCCAGGGATCTGCAAGTCAAACTGGTGCCATCCACACTGCTGGAAAACAGCAAACTGCGAGGACGGGCAGGCCCAGGGACCAGTGGTGCAGCTGCCGAAGTCACCGCGTCAGGTCCTCAGAAATTAACCGGAACCATCTACGACCCAGCGATTCCACTCCTGGGTGTGGACCCAGGGGTGCAGGGGGATCTGTCAGCCACGTTCACAGCAGCATTCCTCAGAAATTGAACCAGAGACAACCCAAGTGTCCGCGCGCAGAACGATGAGCAAACGAGGTCCGTCCCTGCTGCAGTGCTGCTCGGTGTTGGGAATTCTGGCAGCTAGCACCACGGGACGCGCCCAGCGCACGCTGCGGGGAGCTGAGCCAGGGCAGAAGCACTGCAGGGCCCGACGGGGGACCGGGATCCTCGACACAGACTGGAGGTGTGGCCGGGGAAGCGCTCCGTGTGTAGGAGAGGGAGCGTCTAATGAGGGATCGCAGCACAGCTGCACGACTGCATGTCCAGTGTCTCCGAAGTGCATGTCTGATGAAGTGAAGACGGGAGATTTGTTACGTGTTCTGCTGCCTGAAACAGATTGGAAAAGCTTTTGAAACACCAACTTTGGTGTGCCTGGTGGAGCAGCGGCTCGTGAGTCGCCAGCACCTTTGCTTAAAAAGTCACGCCTCACCCCCTCCTTTGTGCAGGCTGGGTGTTGGCACCACCTGTGAGCCGCGTTCACCGCGGACCTGGTGGCAGACTGCTGTCCGTCAGGAGAATGTCACATTTTCACTTCAAGTAAGATGTCAGGACACGTTTGGAGAGAAATTTTCAGAAGAACCAAGAACGCAATCGCAGAAGCAGTGACTGCTGAAGCCTGTGGGACTGACATGCTAACGTGTGTTTCTTGTGACGTGTGGTGGTGCACACGTGTCCAGTGTCCCCTACGGGAACAGGTCATCGTGTGCGGTGTGGGTGTGTGGTCAGTTCAGAATTACACAGAACAGTCAGAGGTACTTGTGTTTCATTAGAGGTGAGTCAGTGAAATATACCGAATGTACTGAGGAAAACAGAGGGCTCTGGACGCTGGCATCTGTTGGTCTATGAGATGGGAAAGATGAGGGCTGACTGCTATGAAATAAACATTCCTGTTTTGATTAGGGAACTGAATCTGGGGAATCGCAGATGTGGTGTTTCTCTTAGGTCTTGAGAAGCCTGTGTAGAATCTGCGTGCAGGTGGTCAGGGACGATCCTGACGCCCAGATGCTTGTCTTCCGACAGCGGAGAGGGGCGTGCGGTTTGCTCTGCTCTGCTCTGCTCACTCTCCACATCAGCCAGACCCGGGACGGCCTTGCCTCTGCGGCTGCCTGTCCAGATCAGAGAACCACACAAAGCTACGTGGTCGGGCCGCTTGCCCTTGCGGGTTAACATATCCTCTGGATGATGTAATGGCGGGTGAAATAGTAGACATTTAGGTTTTGCGTGTTTCAAGACGGCAGCAGTAGTTTTCACTTATACCGAAGAGCTGAGTCTGTCCTTCCTGGGGCAGAGGGCCTGCTGAGGAACAGCAGCTGCCGGGCGTCGGAGCCCTGGTGCCACACCGATGTGTCCAGGGTTGCTGGACATGTAGCCATGGGCGGTGACTGAGGGTCTCCTCCTGGAGGCCCCAGCACTGCAGGCAGCAGGCCCGGGCAGTGGCAGGGCCTGGCGTTGGGGTGGGGACCCCTGAGGAGGCTGCCGTCCCCAGCGGTGAGCCGCCATTCTCCAGTCGCTCCATCTGCTCAGGGTCCCTGTGTCACCCTCTGGAAGCGCAACCACTGGGTTTGTTTAACATGTGAATCCCGTGTAGTCACTTCCTTACTTAAAATTAGGAGCACAGGACCCGTGGCCCAGGGCAGCCGTGCTGTCCCTCAGCAGAGCTCCCGGCCGGTCCTGTTCTCGGGATGTCGGTCCCTGGGGAATGAGCGCTGCGGGTCTCCGCTGGCTGCCTCCGTGCCTGACCGGGTTCTGCCACCGTGGGTGGGGGCTGCGGTGCGTGCTGACCCCGTGCACCCCTGCACACCGTCCGGCGCCCCTGTTGGCTCTTTATTCACCGCCGTGCCTTGCATTGCAGTTCGGGGCGGAATTCCGAAGGTTCTCCTTGGATCGCCACAAGCCTGGGAAGTTCGAGGACTTCTACCAGCTGGTGGTGCACACCCACCACATCGCCAGCACCGAGGTGACCATCGGGTACGCGGACGTGCACGGCGACCTGCTGCCCATCAACAACGACGAGAACTTCTGCAAGGCGGTGTCGAGCGCACAGCCCCTGCTCCGGGTCTTCGTCCAGAGACGAGGTACGGGGGCGCCCCTTGGAGCCCTGCCGTGCCTGCGCCCCGCCCCGCCCACCGCGGCCTCGCAGCCCTGCTTGCGCTGCGCAGCCCGCAGGGCGGATACGGAGGTTGAGGTGGTTTTGCTCAGTGTTACTTTGTTACTTTAACGGAAGGGCTCAAAAACTTTGTAACCGCATTTCCCACCGTGAACGAGTGTCGACTGCTGATCTGTAAGCACTGCGGGACCATCGTGGCGATGCTGTCAGTGTTCCGCCGGGCAGCTGACTCCCTGCCTGAAAGGCCTGCGTGAGGCGTGAGCCGGGTGCTGGCGGCTCCCCTGGGCCTCGAGATCCGAGAGGTGCCAGCTCGCCTTCCAGCCCCGCCGAGGCCGGGCTCTGAGCGGCAGGCTCTTGTGTGGAAATAAACCGGCTGCGGTTGTGGCTCCGGGAGGCACCCGGCGCCGCCTGCGGCCACCGAGCCCGTTTGTTTGTTTTCCCTCCGTCTGGGCGGACGCTGGCCCTCTGCTCCCTGCAGGACGCTGCTTGCACGTGGCGCCTGCCTGCGGAGGGGCTCGGCGACCCGCCTGGCGGCTCCTTCCAGCAGACCTCCTGGGGCCGGAGGCGGAGCCGGCGGAGGGGGAGCGGGCGGGCGGGCGGGAGCGGGCTGGGGCGGGGCGGGGCGGGAACGGGGCCAGCGCCCACCGCTCCCAGGAGGGGGAGAAGGGCCTGGGGCTCCTGGAGGTTGAAATTCCGGGAGGGAGCCCGCTGCCCCACCCCGTCGCCTGCTCCACCCCGTCGCGTCCCCTTTCCCTGAGGAGTCAGTGGGCTGAGCCTGCTGTCCCCGGTTTGTGGTGATGGAAGGGGACAGCAGGAGATCCGCTGCCGGTGCCTGGGGCTCCTGGAGGTTGAAATTCTGGGAGGGAGCCTGGCTGCCCCACCCCATCACCATCCCCTTTCCCTGAGGAGTCAGTGGGCTGAGCCTGCTGTCCCCGGTCTGTGGTGATGGAAGGGGACAGCAGGAGATCCGCTGCCGGCGTCATCCTGCTCCTCTGGCACTAGATCAGAAAGCTCTGCTCTGCCGTCCCTGCTGAGCCGTGTCCTGCTGGTCCCCACGGTGGTGCCCTGCCCGGCTGCTTTATGAGTGCGTCAGTGGCCCCTCTGGCTGCAGGGTGTCTCTCCCCCACTGTCTCTGCACAGCCCGGTTCGCTCCCTCCTTCCCTCTGCGGGACACCTGTCCCCTGATGCCCCGAGTGCCGTATCCCTTGCAGTCCCTGTCCTCTGTCCTCCCTCGGTGCTCAGAAAGGCCTAGTCTCAAACGCTCAGCCTAATTAGCTAGTGCTCCCCTGTGCCCCCAGTTCCGCCTTCTCGGGTCTCAGGGCTGTTCTCCAGCCCGTTCTCCATCTGCACAGCCCCACCACCACAGCCCCTCCGGCTATCCCAGGCCGTGGCCTTTGCTGACAAGTGCGGAAGGGCGTGACGCTAATCCCACATGTGTGCACAGCTTTTCCACCTGCCAAAGAGGAAACACATGTCTGTGCTGTGTGGAGCTGCATGGAAGGCCCTGCGGCAGCTCTGCCCTGGGAGCCGGAGGGCACGTACCAGCTGCTGACTGAAGTGGCAGCAGGAAGCCAGTGGGGAGCCGGTGGGGAGAGCGGGGCTTCCCACGGCCGGTGCGCCAGCACTGGCCGAGGTCCTGTGTCCCCTTACTGTTTACTTTTCCTTCTTCCCGTCAGAGTAATGGCCCAAAGCTGAGCTAGGGTTTCCAACACGCCTGTTTTTCTACGTGAGCACGTGGCCTGCAGTCCCTGACCCGTCTGCTGGGGAGAGGAGCTTCAGGCCGAGCTCAGTCCAGGCCTGTGTGCTGTGTCCTGTGTCCTGTGTCCCACCGAGCCCTGACGTTCTCATCTGTGAAATGGGACAGCAGTGCCTGCCACCAGCTGTGGTCAGGTTGGGAAAATGTCCCCATGTTCCCCAAACCTGATCCCTCCACTGGGAAATGGGGGCTTTCTTCTCACTTCCCTTGATGGGCTCTCACTGTGAGGACTGATTTCTCTACTGACGGAAAATCACTGTTGGGGCTGCACTGAGTCTCTACGGCACTTTGGGAAAAATTGATATTTAAACAATATCACGTCTCTCATCCATGAGCATGGACTGTTTCTTATCTGTCTATATTTTTTAAAGGAAAGTGGCAGGCAGGGATGAAGGGGAACAGGCAGATGCATTTTTATCTGGGTGCTCACACTGGCTGTTTCTCCCTCACCCGGGACTCAAACTCGAGCGTGCGTCCTACATTCTTCGGTCCAACTGCTGCTCCACCTTGTCTATTTTTTCTCAGTATGTTTTTATTTTTTATTTTACAGTCTTTCACCTCCTTTAGTAACTACCAGTCTCTTACTAATTTTGATGCCATTGTAACTGTTTTTGTGATGTTCTTTTTGTGTTTTTCGTAGACAGAAACGCTGCTCTGCTGAATTCATTTACTCAGCAGACACAAATGAAGGCAAGTGGGCAGCAGGCAGGCAGGGTGAGGAGGAAGGAGTGTTTGTTATTTATTGAGTTCATTTTCAGTTGCTGCCCAGCCCCAGGCCAAGCACCCTGGTCCCGGGCCTCACGCAGCGCCCACTGCAGGCTCAGTGCGGGGCTTCCAGGCCGCCTGTGCTGAGCTTGTGTTGCTCTGGGAGCCATGTGTCCATGTACGCATTTGTCTGTTTCAGGGTCCCCTTTAGCACTGTTTGCACGATGTCCTCTAAGCTCTGTTTTGTTGTGTTTCCCTTGTTATTTATTTTGAAGTATTTTCCAGTTTCCCTCGTGTTTTCTTCTTTGCTTCATTGGTTGTTTAAAAGTGTGTTGTTTAGGTTTTGCAGTTTGGTGAGCTTTCAGTTTCTGTGTTACTGATTTTTAATTTCATCCCATGTAGGTTAAAGTCCGAAAACTCAGAGGTAATATGATGAGTGTGATGTATTTGTATGACACCTGTCTTACTACTAAATCCACTGAGACTTCCTTTGCGGCCTAACAGAATCGCTCCTGGAAAGCGTACTTGGAAAATGTCTGGTGTTGGAAGGCGTGTCCCGTGCGCGTCCGTGCGTCCCACACGCGGGCTCTCTGGGCTGACCGCGGAAGCCTCCCCCCTTTCTCCCGCTGGTTCTGTGAGGGTTCACACCGGATCATCATCTGTCAGGCTCATAAATGTTTGCTTGCTGTGTTTCCTGCGGTTTTGAATGTTTTATTGATGCACATTGTCATTCTCTACCTCTGCTTGGATTTAAAGTCTGTTTTGTCTATGACACCGTAGCCGCTCCGCTCTTTTCTCACCATCTCCGTAAAATATCTTTTCTTCCCTTCACTCTAGAATTTGCCTCTGGATCGCAGGTGAACCTCTTGGCAGACAGCAGGTGGCTGAATCCTGTGTTTTTATTCATTCTGCCAGTCCACTGGTCTTTGGGTGGAGACTAATCCACGTGCATTTACGCTGCTCAGGGGTTGGGCCCAGCAGGGGGCACCGTCCACATGCTGCCCAGGGTCAGGTTCACGACCAGGACCGGGAACAACTGAAATGAACAACTAGATGGGAAAAATGCTTCTTCCTGCTGCTGTCTGCCGGCTTCCTTCCTCTTTAAAAATGAGCAGATAAACAAATATGAACTCGATGGAGTTGTTGCCTGTGAGGAGGCGCCATCTCTGCTGCTGATTTCCGTGGCCCCGTCACCTTTCGTCCTTCAGTCCCTACTACCCTGTCTTCTGTGTTTAGGACATTTTATCCTCATGAGATACTTTTCTCATTTCCTCGTGTGCACTCTGATGAGCATGGAAGTTAGTTAACATCCTCAAGCTGCACCACTATTTGAACTTACAGCTTCACCTCCGTGACTTACGAAACCTCTTTTTACACCCTGTCCCCAGACTTTCCAGCGTTCACGTCACAGACTCCATCTTTATGTAACAGAGCCCCCAAGAGTAAAGGAAAGACTCTTTTAAACGCAGTCTCCTAAATTATGTAAAAAAAGATCTGAAGTTAGAAATCAAAGTTGCCGTCAGGGCGCGGCCAGGTGGCCCGGCCGTCTCGTACACCTGGCGCAGCCCACACATCCCAGGTCCTGGTGCAGGACACGCAGGGCTGGGGGCGGCGGGGACACAACCACTGTGAGCAGCTGAGTACGGCGAACTGCCTCCTCTTCCTGCCTGCCTGCTCGCCTTCGCTCCTGCCGCACGTTCGCACGCGTCACGTCTGTAAACGCGCCAGCCGCCTTTCAGGAAGTCTGTGCTGTCAGTCTGGTCTCACAAAACTGCCTAAAATGCAAGTATGCGGTTCCAACCAGACGCCCCAGTCTGAGCCGTGACCCAGGACACGTCCTCTGCCTCCAGCTCTGTTTCCTCAACGTTTTCCTTACATCGCTGCTCCCCCGGGAACAGGAAGCCCCCTGCTCAGTGTCCACGTGTGTGGCCACCTTCCGTCCTGCCCTGAGTTCGCAGGGTTTCATGCCCATGGGAGTCGCAGCCAGAGACCTTGAGTCCCCCCTACCTGGGCTCGTCACTAAACAGTGAGGTGTTCTCTGAGGTGTGAGGAGCAGCACATGCTCCCGCACATGTAGTGTCTTCGTGATTACCTTCAAGATAATCTGTTCTTTGTCACCCCATTGTTTTGTTTCACGCCTTTAAGGACGGCATCCTGAGAAGTCCGTCCTCCATTAGGGTACAGGGCTCTTGGCCACTCACGCCGAGGGCTGCACTTGGGCAGTCTGGCCGCTGCGAGGCACTCAGACCCCGTGGACATCAGGGCTGGGGCTGCGGGCCGCGCCCTGGCTCAGCTGCCTGACTTCTGCGGCCAGCGGTGGTGTCTTCGTCCCCGTCTGGCCTGGGCTGTTAGGGCTGAGGGTTTCCTGGGTAAGTGCGGTCGTGGTGCCTTTCCCTCAGGGCTGTGTTCTGGTCAGAGCAGAGCGGCCATCAGGCAGTGCCCCAGCCAGAGTCGGATTCTGATTTGTACTTTGGGGTCAAAACCCATCAGGCTTGAGGCACCCCGCTCTGCCCGCCAAGATGCAGGAAGGGCCCCGGAAGCTGCCCAAGCCAGAGTGCAGTCCCAGCCGGCAAAGATCCTTGGTCTCTCTTCGTATCAGAATAAACAGGAAGTGCAAGCACTAACTGCTGACCACTTAGCCATCATGTAAACACTTCCAGTCTCAGCAGCCGTGTGCTCTTGTTACCTGAAAGGTGGGTCCGCTCCCCCGCAGGCCGTGGACCCGCATGGATGTGGAGCCCACGTGCATTTTGATGCGCTGTTCCCCCATGTGGTGGCCAATGGGGAGTGGGACACGGCTGGTGGATGGGCTGTTACGCGGCAAGAGTTTCACGGATGAGTGTTCCTGACAGCTGGCTTGCAGTGCTCACCACGACTGGAACGCAGAGCTGTTTGCATCTGACGCAAACAGAAATGCTGTGTGTTTATGTCTGTGTGTCCGAATGACTTCTGTGAGCTTCAGGGTTACGAGACGTCGTCATGGGCACTTGCTGTATCTCCATGTACGTGGTTTCCAGGAAGAGGAACGAGGTAGAAATGATGGTGGTTTTGGTGACAGACGCCACAGGCTTTTAAAGCGTTAGCACCTAGCCTGCTTATAATGGCCTTTCTGGATCTGGACTTGGTGTGAGTGTGTTTTGTTAGGCTGCCCACGCTTCTCCTGTCCTCCTCCCTCAGACTTGCCTGGGTTTCCAGGCCGTGTGCGCGTGGAGGGCAGGAAGAGGTGTCTTTCTGCTGAATTGGTCTCAAAAATGTGAGCTTACAGGAACACACAAGAACCTCGGGTCCCACACCCTCTGCTGGGAAGGGTCTCAGGAGAAACGTTTGCTCCTTTAACTCTCACAGAGTCCTTCTTTCATTGAAAAAGGCCAGCGCTCCCCTACCCCCCACGGTGAGACCGCTGGAAACAAGGCCCGAAGCCTCGCCCACCCTGAGTGTGGACCGGAATGTGCTGATGTAGCTCCTCCAGAGGAAAACAGCCACCCTCCTCCCAGCAGATTCCAGAGGCTGGTCCTGTGCAGGCCGCGGGTGCTGGCACGGCCGCCCCGCCCGTTCCCGCTCTGCCTCGGGCGCTGTCCTGCAGAGCTGCGGCTGGCGCTGCGGGTCTCCGGGCGGCACCGCTTCTACTTGCATTTTCTCGTTGACACGAGGCCTGGTCGCAGCGCGTTTGAGTCTGTCATTGAGATTCGTGCTGTTTAGAAGCTAACACATCGTAAGTGCACCCTGTGTAATTATAGTCTCTGAGCAACTTGTTGTTCTTAAAAGGTCTTCTCTGTTTATCTCTGTGAAAGCCATTCAGACAACATGGGGTGAGCACCCAGACGCCCAGGTCCCTGGTGCCGGTGCTGCCAGGCCCCCGGTTTAGAAACGGCCAGGCCGACGCCGGTGGAAGCGAACGGGCCTGTGCACGTTCTCGCACGGTGCTCTCCGAGATGTGCGCAGACTCGCCTCCTTTCCATGGACACAGCAGCTGCACAGATGAGGTCACATGCAACCACTCCCTTACGAACGGGTATCTGAGTTGTTAACCGGTCATCATTACAAAGTTCGGTGCTCCCCTCTGTCTGCACGCCAGTCTCTCTGAGATTCCATGAGCAGCCCGGTCTGGCTGGGTTGAGGTCGGGGGTTCCGGACTTGGGTTCTTGCTGCCAGGGGACCTGTTTGTAGCAGGGTCTTTGAGTGACATTTGGCTTGAATCTTTTTCATTTGAAAAGACATCTTCGAAGACCCCTTACTGGGTGGAAAGTCACGAGCTTTGAATTTGCCTTCCTGGACACCGCAGTGAAGGTGCAGGCCTGGGGGCTGCCCCACTAGGCCAGTGCTCAGGGCGGCCGGAGAGGCCAGCTGGAGCCCCGGGTACAGGAGTGCCGCCAGCTTGACCCGAACCTAGTTATTTGGTGAAACTGAAACGGACCCACGTCAGCCAGGGTTCCCCGGAGAAGCAGGGCAGCTGATATCATCAGCTGCCCGGTGAGGGACCAGCTATGACCGCCGTGAACAGAGGCCAGGAGCGCTGGTGGGGAAATCGGCTCAAGTCCCACGGCCCGAGACGGGGCCGACGGGCGTGTGTCCGTCCCTCCCTGCCCCACCATCACAGCACCGCGTCCGGACAGTCCCACTAACACTGCAGGTGCTGCTTCTTGGCAAGTCGGAAGTGCTCTGCTCATAAGCTGGCTGGCTTGATAGCAGCTCCCGTCTCAGTTCTGGGGCCTCGCTGCCGGCCGCGCCGCTCGTGACCCGTGAGGCAGTGCGAGGGACCTGACCATGCAGGCCGGCTGGGCCTCATCTCCGGCGCGGCCGTTCACCCACTCGATCTGTGTCGGCACACACCCCCCCCCAGGTCCCGAGCGGCTGCACCTGCCCCTCATTCCTGACAGCCTCGTGCCTGGGGCAACAAGCCGAGGCTCCAGTAGCTGCCTCGAAGGAGAGGCCGCTGGCTGCACTCTGGTTTGCAAGGGGCCAGCAGAGGAGGGACACACGTGCGAAGAGTGGAGGGAAGCCCTGGAGGGGCAGTCTCGGAGAAGACGCGGGAGGGGTGGAGCCGCCGGGCAAGGTGCTGGTCTGAGAAGAGCCTCCATCCATCTCCTGATACCCTTACACACAGACGACTGCCGAGGTGCCCTCACCTACGGCGAAGCCTGCAACATGCATTTTCAGAGCAGTGACCTGACAGTCCTAAGTTTGCAGCACCAGCGGCCCCTGGCTGTCCAGACAGGGCCGGGCAGCCCTGAGACATGGGACGGCCAGGGAAATGGGGGAATAAAAGCACAGTCGGCCTCCAGCACCTCCCACAGGGAGGCTGGGCAGCCGTGGGCCACAGGCAAACATGCTTTATGGAAGGAGCCTTCACTCACCAGCCCCTGAAATGCAGGAGGCGCTCAGGATAAACCGCAGTCCCGCTACCAAAGGGAAGCAATGGGTCTCTGTGTGGGTGTTTCGCCAGAAACCGCTCACTGACTGTCACAGCTGCTCTGGACGCGAGCCGGTGAGTTCAGGGCTGTGCAGAGACACACGCGGGCGAAGGAGTCTGCCCACCCGGGGTGCAGAGCGGCCGAGGGACAGGCTCACACAGGTCTCTGCTGATGGCTGAGCTGACCTACGTCGGTATCTGGAAACACCGAGAACTGATTCACACTTCGAGATGATGCCTTTGGCCAGTGTGTTTGAGGAACAGACAGAAAACCGCACAAACAGCTTTCACGTGGGGAGAGGCACTAGTCCAACATGCCCAGTGACCTGAACCTGGTGGGATCGGCAGCCTTCGTCCACACGCCCAGCGGCCCAGGACAAGGCACACGTACAGCTGACCGGGAGGATCCACTGCTGGGGCCACGGGGCCCTGTGAGGCCTAGGAACCTGGGTTTGACCCTGGGGCTAGTGGTTAAAAACAAAATAAAATTTAAATTACAGGGATTAATTTGGGCCAGACGGACATTCACAGAGACCTGTTAAAGCAGTGTCACAGCTTGACTTTGTAACCCCGCCTGCCTTGCACGGCCTCCTGGTCTGAAGGGGCGTCGGGGGAGACTGAGGAGGACAGGAGCCCAGCAGCGGAAGACAGGCTTTCTGTGAGTAAGGCACGTGGCAGCACAGAGAGGGACACCGGTTCCCCAAAGGTCCTTCTGAAAACACCGGAGAACCCCGGACAGACCGCCCTTCACCCGGCCGTGGCCTGTGGGCCACAAGCATCGGTTTCCCTCCTGTGGTCCGTCAGGAATCAGAGTTGGCTCATCGTTTGTCTCCACCTCCGAGCAAGGATGCCTGAGCACGTCTCCGCGGAGCCAGAGAAACGCCTCCGTGATCCCGCCTCGCCCCTCCACGCTCCCCAGGCCACGAAGACAAGTCAGCAATTTTTATACGGTTTTTAACATGAACGGATGGAGGAAACACTGAAATACACCCTCTGAGCTGTGCTGTGAGGATGAAGTTCCTGGGTCGGGAGTCCGCTCGGGCGCTGCACCCAGGCCTCCGGGGAACCACGCGAACAGCCACACTGCCCGGACCGGCGCGCTCAGTGTGAAGAGTAACGCGGGTCTGTTCTCAGTCCCAGAAATCTGCTCGTAACTGAAGATCTTCATCTTCTCTCGTCGTCAGAACCATCTCTAGAAATGGAGGAAGACTCCACTGAGCGAGCCGGCCATGTCCCCAAGGTGAGCGCAGGGCAGGGCTCCTCCCGGCGGGCCTCTCGGGGCCGGGGCTGAACTGCCCGCGGTTTCCTCCAGTGTGGACGGAGTCTGCAGCCGGCAGAGGGGACCGCAGAGACTGTGGCCCCGAGAGCAGCATCTGTGACAGGGGCTCCGGGCCCGCGGGAGCCCCGAGGACCACCCGGGCCCCTCGCCCACGGCAGGGGCCGTCGAGGGACGAGGAGGTGGTCACAGCCGCACAGGACATGCCCGACAGGGCACAGACACTTAACCCTCCAGACCAACAGGTCACAGAAGAGGAAACTGAAGCACAGAGACAAGTGGCCCGGGCCCCTGGGCGGGGGCTGCTGACGGGATCACCTGCAAGAACGAGCCGGCGAGGAGCCGACCTGAAGACGCATGGCATCACAGTGAGATGCTGGCCTCAGCTCGCCCGGTACTTTGTGTCGACGAGAGCTGGCTTGGGGGGCGGGGCAGTCACATCCTCCGCGCCGTGCTCTGCGTGTCCAGTCCCAGCACCAGCCCCACGGGATGGCCTGCACCCCAGTCTGTCTGGACCGAACTGGGGGCTCCAGCCCTGCTTCCTGAATGTCTGCAGAGAACACAGTGCTGACCCCACGTCGGACACGTCTGACTTACAACGGAGAAGGAAAGAGCATGAGCCCCCAGTTTCCATGAAAACACTGCCTTTTGTGAGCCTCTTGCCCCTGGGCCCGGGGACACGGGGACATGGGAGATGGAGTCACACGGACGGGGGACACGGGGACAGGCGTGGGTGGCCTGGCTGTGTCATCTCTCAGCCCAGGGCCTTCTGGCAGGGTGACAGCAGCTGCTAGGCCGGGGCACCGGGGACTCAGAATGGCGCCATCTGCTGGGCAATGGGTCACTGCTGAGGCGGCACTGCTGTCCGTGTGCCCCTGGATCTGCTGGCGGTGGAGGCGCAGGGCGGCACAGCGGGCGCCAGAGGCACAGCTGTAATTCAAAGAGCCAAAAATAGCTGTTGGCAGAAACCCCCCAGCCGGTGGCTGCCCGAGCAGTGCCCACGCCCACTCCCAACTGTCTCTGGTGGCCAGCGCTCCAAACCGCCGTTGTCTCCGTCCCCCGAGGAGCCACAGGAACCCACACAGAGGGGTATGGGGGCAGCCCTGAGCCTGCGCCTGCTGCCTCCGCCGTGGTCCCTGCCCCTGCTGAGGATGGGCCCCAGACACAGGGCAGGCCAGTCCCTGCCAGTCCCGCCTGCAGGTCCTGCGCCTGTGTGAAAAGCACGTGCGAGTGCTCAGGCGCCCTCCGGCCTCTGCCACAGCCTCATCTTTACCACAAACTTGAACGGGCTGACCCTCCCCAGAGCCTCTTTCCTTTCTCCTCCCCTTCCTACCGTTCGTGGGGGACCGAGGACTCAGCGGCGCCACAGCCCAGCGTCCCTGGGGCCTGTGCACAGGGCACAGCTGCACAGACCGGCCAATTGACTGACCCCTCGCCACTCGATAACCTGCTGGGAAAGCGCGGAAGTCCGTGCATTTAGGGCGCGGTCTGCGGGAGCCCGAGTCCAGGGCTGCAGAGGCCGGTCCTCCCGAGGGCCGGAGCGGTCACCGCGCGGGCAGGTGCGTCAGGGAACAGCTACACGTGGTGGACAAACTCAGAGCCCTGAGCTACGCAGAAACGTGAATTGCTGTCAACGGTTCAGCTTCCTTGTTAGTTACCACCTGGTGTCCGCCCTCGGGTCCGCAGGCCCCGCGCGTTGGCCGTGGAGGCGGCGGCTCCAGAACTGCTGCCGGCTCGCCTGGCCCTCTGCTCGTCCTCGCCTGGCCCTCTGCTCGTCCTCGCCTGGCCCTCTGCTCGTCCTCGCCTGGCCCTCTGCTCGTCGTCGCACGCACCCAGCGCCCGCGCACTCAGCCAGCACCAGGTCTCTTCACCGCGTCCCACCTGAGGGCAGAGTCCAAAGAAAGGCCCCTCTGTGGGCGGGCGGGGGCCGGCCAAGCCACCCAGAGTCCCTGGAATGCACTGGGCCCAGCTTTTGAACATCTGCACCGTGTTTGGGGTTTTATCTTCCAAAATGGGAGAAAGCGTCTGGTGATGCCTGATTCCCGTCAACAGTGCACGTGGGACAGCGTCTGCTGGTGGGCGAGCTCCTGGGCTTGGAGAGTGGTCACCAGAGGGCTGCTGGGGGCTTCCCGGGTTCGGATGGAGGCGACCCCCCCAGCCCCACAAGAATTGTTTCTGAGGGACCCACACCAGCTCCTGGGTCTCATTGGGGCCAGACCCAGGTCAGCTGCCCACTGTCATGCTGACCCTGTGGCTGCCGACCCAGCGAGGCCGGGGGCACAACGCGTCCCTCGTGCAGGCCATGAGGTAGGGGCAGTAGTATCAGGACATCTTCCTTTTGTCTTGTCTTCCACCCATTCCATCCTGTCTGCTCACGAGTCTGCACCCAGCGCTGACCTGAGGCCTCCCCACCTGCTGTACGAGCTGGCGTCCTCGCTCACATCGCTGCCCCCTCGCCCTGTGGCTCATCTCATGATGGACACCAAGCAAGCACTTCTGCTTCTCCTGTCACGGCACTGCCGCTGGCTGGTCTGGGGCGGAGGCTGCGCTCAGCGCTGCGGTGGGGACTGAGTCACCGCGAGGAGCGGGTGTGAGGGCAGCGCCCGTCGGGAACGTGGAAACCAGGGCTCGTAGCCTCTCTGTCCCGGGTATCGGCCCAGCGGGCGTGTGAAGGTTAAAAAGCGAAATCAAACAGATGTTCCGAAACGGGCCGCGTGAATAAATCGGGCAGATCCGCACTGGAGGCTTCGTGGTCTGTAGAAGTATCTCAGAGCGGACTGTCTGCTGAGCAGACCTTGCTAATTAATCTGTGCCACGAACGTGACGGCGCGTGTGCCGCCGCAGGGAAGCAGCGGAAGAATGGTGCTTGTCCCCAGTGGTGGGGATGGGTGACTTCGTGTTGTGTGTTCAGAGCTGTGATGCCCTGGTGGGGCAGCGGTGCGGTCAGGCGCCCCCGAAGGAGCGCAGGTCACACTCCAGGGGTTCGAGTCCCGGGTCTGGGATGAACCACCAGTGTGAACACCTACACAGAAATTGGTGGGGACACTGCTCTTCCTCCCTCTTCCTGCCTGTCTGCCTACTCGCCTTCATTCCTGCCTGTGTCTTTCCTTTAAAAAAACAAAAGGAAGGAAACGTAGCTGTGAGCTCTATTATTTCTAGAATCAGAAGGAAGCTTTTTTTAAGGACAAGAAAAGAATCACAAAAATCGCAGCGGTGTGGAAAGCAGGCTCCTCCAGACTTCTGCCGCCCTGCTCAGACGTGGCTCCCATCCCCGCGAGGGAAGAGGTCCCCACAGCGCCAGGTCCACGGGCACAGGTGCTGACGGCGCCAACTCTGCCCCGACACCCCTGCCTCAGCCCCCAGCCCCGCACCTGGGATGGGCGAGACGGGCCAGGACGGCGCTCCCGTTCCGGGAGCGTGCGCCTCCTTTCGGCCGGGTTGGCTGCTTTTCCGGGCTGTCCCTGTGTGCAGGTGGTCCCAAGCTCCACTCCTTCGGTGCCCTGCCTGGCCCAGATGCCCACGAAGTGCTGCCCCAGCCTCTCCTGCGGCCACAAGCTAAGGCACTGTAACCCGGGCCGGATCCCCGCGTGGTTCTGCATTTCCCAGATACGGAAACGTCCAGTTTAAAAATGTAAGGTTACTTTAAAGCAGCTTTGTCTTTCCCAACAAGTCTTCCAGGAGCGGTGCCTGCCCAGCCCTGCAGCCTCCAGGGCAAGTGCAGCCCCTCACGGCCTCTGGCGGGGGCCCTGTTCCCGACCCAGCTCCCTGCCCCGTTCGTCCCCAGCTCGCCCCCGTGGGGAGCAGAGTGAACTGCCTGGAGCAGCCGAATTTGTCGGGACATTCCTGTAGCCACATGGCCCCCGGTCGCCGGTGAGAGCTCGGCCTGGGCTTCGGCCTGCATGTCGGGCAGTTCCCTTCAGCAGGTGCGAGCTGGTCGCCACTCCACCCGCCTTCTCTGACCGACGCCTGGGACTTGGGGCTTTGATCTGAGTCGGTCCTACCAGTGCGGACGCTCCTCTTGCTCTTGGGCGACTGTCTGCACAGAGCTTCTTGCTTCAGCTGCCGTGTCCCTGGCCTCGGGCCTCAGACAGCAAATGTGCCTCCATCCAGTCTGCCAGTCTGACTGGAGTTCAGCCCATGTCGTTTAAAGTGTCCATCGGTTATTCAGTCACTGTGCTCTTTTGTTTTCCTAACGCCTGAGAGCTTCCTGTCCCTTGTTTCCTGTGTTCCCTTCTTTCATGCTGTGTCAGTGTTTGCAGAGAAGTGTTAACTCTGCTCGTGAGTGTGTGAGTGTGAGATTTAAGGGAAAGAAAGGCTTAGCCCTGGGCCTCCAGCGTGTGCCTTTTTATCATATTTGACAGTATTTCCTCTTTGGCTCCCGCCCTCGTGTTGACTCTGGTCTGAGTTGATGACGCTCCGCGTGCAGGTGCCGCAGACTCTGCTCTCGGCAGCTGTCACGGAAGCGTCTTCCTCGTGAGCGTCAAACACGACCCTGCGGACAGCGTTCACGCCCCAGTGATGGAGAGAGCAAGACGAGTCACAAACCAGAGTCACAGTCTTTCTGGCTCATATTTTTCAACTGTCCACATAATTTCTTTGAGCTCCTTCCTCTGGCATTTTCAGGTTACTGTAGTTTATTTTCATTTCACCTGCAGGACAAGCCTAGTGATAAACTCAGCTTTTGTTTCTCTTTGAATGTCTTGATTTCTCCCTCATGTTTTTCATTTTCTTTTACTGTAACTAGTTCTACACATTAAAATAAACTCATATATCTAGGTTCCCAAAGGCGCACTCCTCACATACATGTCCGCACACCATGCCCTCCACCAGTGTCCGGGGGCCCCGCCACCACTCGCTCCCCCATCCTGTTCCCTGAGGTCACCGCAGCTCTGCGGCAAGTGTCCAAGGGTTGGTTTTTTTCATCTGTTCCTTTGTTTCATCTGTTCACATTCCATCTACGCGTGAGGTCGTCTGGTGTCTGTCTTTCTTCTTTTCGCTTGTTTCACTGAGCATCCTCCCCTCTAGTTCCCTCCATGCTGATTCAGGTGACAGGGTTTCCTCTCTGCTCAGGGCTGTGCAGTGTCCACTGTGTGTATGACCACATCTTCTTTATCCGTCATCTGACGCTGGGCACTGACGTAGCTTCCAGGTCTGAGGTGTTGTGAGCAGGGTCTCAGTGAACATGCAGGTACATAAATCTCTGGAAATTAATGACTTTATATTGGTAATTTTGTAAATACCCAGAAGTGGAATGTCGGGATCATATGGGGTTTCCGTATTCAAATTTTGAGGACTCTCCACACTGTTTTCTGCAGGGATTATACCAATTTGCACGCCCACTAGCAGCACAAACGAAAGTGCTCCCTTTTCTCCACATCCTCGCCAGTCTCTCAGGTGTAAGGGGATGTCTCGTTGTTTTGATTTGCATTTTCCTGGTATCTCCTCATTTCTGAAGGACAGTTTTGCCTGATAATAGTGTTACGTGACAGGTTTTCAATTTCTTTTTCACGTTGAATATATTGACCCAAAACTCCTAGCCTCCAAAATTTCTGGTGATAAATCTGCAGAACTTGTATGTGATGCACTTCTCCACTTTCAAGAGTCTGACTCCGAAGTTTTACCATCACGTGCACTGGTGTGGGTGTTTCTGTGCGCATCTGAAGAATTTCTTGAGCTTCTTGGACATTTGCATTCATGTCTTCCATCAGATGTGGGCATGTCCTACCATTATTCCCTCAGATATCCCCTCTCTCTCCCCTGAGACCCTACAGTGTGCATTCTGGTCTGGTCTGCCCCCCGTTCCCTAGTTTTCTTCCCTCTTCCATAACAGTAATTTTCATTGTCCTGTCTTCAAGTACCAGTGCCTTTGCTACCACCTATCCCCTTTCCTTCCCCCTCCACGAGTGACTTCAGCATGGGGGACACATCGTGACCCCACCCGTGCCCCCCTGTGCTCAGCAACAGCAGTCAGCGGACCTGAACATGCAGGAGGAGCAGGTGCACAGATGCTGGGCTGGGTGGGCAGCTCTGCTGTGAGGCTGGGCTCGCCCGACCCACCCACCGACCATCCAGCCTGCAGACAGACCTGCCCGTGGCGGGGTTCCTGGGGCCGCACCCCACGTCTCCTAGAATCAGATGCGGCGCCTTGTCTTCCATCTATTGTTGTTTCTCTTCATGTAAACAAATAAATTTGTTTACTTTTTAAAGGGAAGGTGCAGCAGGAAGAGAGAGGAGGAAGAACTTTTTAGGATTTATTTAGTTATTCCTCCTGGTGGTTCTCCCTGGCCCTGGGGCGGGTCTGCGCTGCCTTTGGGTGGAGGCAGCAGACTGGGTCACCGGAGGGCCCCGCCAGGGGAGCCTCGTAGCTCTGTTTGGTTGCACTAGGTCAGTGTAGGGACTCATCGAGCACTGGTTTTCCGGGAGTGGTTGTAGGTGGACTGGAGGTCAGCGTGTGCGCAGTGAGTTCTGCTGGGCCCGCCACCGGCCTCTCAGTCACAGGGGCTGAGTGACCACAGTGAGCTGGTGTGTTTGCGTGTCATCTGGGGCCGAGACTGCCCAGAAGCATGACGAAATGAACTGGCAGCCACTCCCAGGCATGAAGGAGACCGCAGAGCACGCACTGCACACACGGGTCGGCTGCGGCGCTCACAGCCACGTGCGTGGGGTCACGGGCGGAGCAGAGCCACCTGCCAGGACACGCTTCCCGCTCGCGGGGTCCTGCTCGCAGGCGGGTCCTGCAGACGAGGCCCCAGCCCTCGGGTGGGGGCGGGGGCGGCTGTGTGACCACCGGCCCTGACCGTCCTGTCCCCTTGCAGAGGAGGCGGAGCACGGCGGCTTCGCGGCGGGCTCGCTGTCCCGGCGGCGGCGCCCGCTGGCCCTGCGGGAGGACGCGCCGCGCCGGCAGCTGCACATCGGGATGCCGCGCGACTTCCGGCCGGTGTCGTCCATCATCGACGTGGACATCCTGCCCGAGACGCACCGCCGCGTGAGGCTGTACCGGCACGGCTGCCAGCGGCCGCTGGGCTTCTACATCCGCGACGGCGTCAGCGTGCGCGTGGCGCCGCAGGGGCTGCAGAAGGTGCCCGGCGTCTTCATCTCGCGCATGGTGCCCGGCGGGCTGGCCGAGAGCACCGGGCTGCTGGCCGTGGATGACGAGGTGCTGGAGGTGAACGGCATCGAGGTGGCCGGCAAGACGCTGGACCAGGTCACCGACATGATGATCGCCAACAGCCACAACCTCGTGGTCACGGTCAAGCCCGCCAACCAGCGCAACAACGTGGTGCGCGCGCGCGCGGCCCGGGCGGCGGACGGCCTGGGGGGCCGCCTGAGCCTGCCGGCGGCCCCCGACGACCTGGACAGCGACGACGAGCCCGACGTGGTGCTCGAGGGCGCGCTGGAGCCGCGGCCGCCCAGGGCCAACGGGCTGCCGGCGCCGGGGCGCGAGGCCCGCACCCTGCGGCTGCTGAGCTCGCTGCGCGCCGACCCCCGGCACAGCCTGGCGCTGCCCGCGGGCGGCGTGGAGGAGCACGGCCCGGCCGTCACGCTGTAGCCGCCCGCGCTTCAGCTCGAGGGCGCGGCCCTTTCAGCGGGACGCTTTGAAGCTCCGTCAGCAAGTGCTCTTACCCTGACCTATGCAAGCGCGCTGCGTGGCCGCGAGCAGCGGAGGCCGGCTCCCGACGGCGCCCCGCGACGGAAGGGCCCCGCGGCGCACGCGGCCGGTGCTGGGACGCAGCGCCTGAGGTCAGCAGTACCCTGGGGTCCAGAGCCAGTCCACGCAGACGAAACCAGCCTTTTCCTGCGGCCGGGGACGCAGAGGTTACGTTGGAGATGTTTTCTGCAGAAACAGCGGCCCCCACATGCCTCATTAGGCTTTGAAAGAACACTGTCTTCTGCTCTTAGACTCTTGTCTTTGTTAAATACCAGTCTTAGGGCGCTTATTTTTAACACGAATTAACTCTAGTCACTTCTCTCTGATCTTCTAGCAATATTTACATGTTTACTCATTTTTGATCCATTACATTTTACATAAAGTGTGTTTTGTTTGAATCGAACATGGAGAAGACGTTACACTGACATCTGAGACCTGGGCTGTGACCAAAGAAAGCTTGTGCGCGCGCGGGCGGCCTCGGGGAGCCGGGAGCGCTGGCCAGCACCCCGTGGTCGATGGCAGAACTGTCCTGACTTCAGGATGTCGGGCTGAGGACGGCTGCGTGAACCCCCAGTTTGACTTTTCCTGGATTCATTAAGCGAAAAGCAAATTATTATTTTTCTTCTGAAAACTATTTATTGGGCACAAATAGCGTTCACTGAGTCGGTGTGGTTGCCTGTGTTTGTTATTTGAATGCCAGGGCTGCCGCTTTGTTCTGGCCCCGGCATGGAAGACCAAAGAGGCCCCTTGGAGTCCACGGCGAGCGCCCAGGTCCGCGGGCACCAGTGGCATGAACAGGTCTGGTCCGGCAGCAGCGGCGGGGTGTGTGCTACAGCTGTTCTAGAACCAAAACTCTAACTCCGTGCTGCCAAGGGAAATGCTCTCTTGCTAAGTTATTGCATATCTTGTCAAAATGATTATCCTTGGAAACAGGCCCATTAATTTCTTACCATGTTTTTAAAGTTGTTAAGGAAATGTGAATACTTTTTTAAAGAAAAAAAGAGGCTTTACAGAGATTTGTGCGCTACTGTTCATGATTTTAAGAGTTATGATAAACGGCTTTCAGCGGCTGCTCATGTATTTTTCTACCCAGATCTATACTTCTGCAATTTTCTAAAAAACACAAAAAAAGTCATTATGTATTAAAACTTTCTTGGTTTTATATATTAAATAATAAACACTTTCATGATCTCTTTCGGGCGTGTTCCACCGAACAAGAACGTGCGTGGTGACGGCAGCAGACCACTCGCCCGGGAGGGAGGCAGTGCCCCTGAGCCCGCGGGCCCTCGTCGGGTGCAGCGGTCGGCTTGGCGAGTCGAGGGGCCGCCGCCTTCAGCGCCGTCCTCTGCAGCGCTTGCTGTCCTCGCTGTCGTTCTGGCCCTCACTCACCCACTCGGTCATACATGACAAATGCCATGGTTGGGTCCAGCTCTGGCACTTTTGGGAAGAAACACCGCAGGAGCGCTCAGGGCCTGTCCACAAGCATCTAGGCTTTTCCCCCATTGTGCTAGGTGAGTCTGGATGGTAATTATTATTGAGATCCCAATTTAATGTCAGATTCCCACCCCTAATGCCATATACCTGTACACCTGCTCTTTCTAACCCTAACCCTTCCGGCCCCAACGTGAGGCCCCCAGAGCACGTCTTATGCCTGAAGACATCCCAGGCCAGTATACAAATTCTTTTCCTCACAATGCTCACTTACCTTCCTCAGAAACGTTCCATCACATCCACATGTCCAAGGACAAGCACACACCTTGGCGTGTCTGTGAAAGCAGTGTCCCCACTCAGGGAGCTCTGAGCATAAAATCACTTCTTGACCTCAACCTACCGGCTAGGGAACGGCTCGCTCCTGAGATTTACTCGGATGACTGCTGAGCGGTCCAGCTAACGAGACTGGTGTCTGACGAGCTCTTCTGAACAGGGCTGATGCTGTGAGGGCGGGACCCACGTGTCCTCAGACCCAGGGCATCCAGCCTGCCATGAGGTGTCAGCTGGCCTCTGCCTGCAGGCTGCACCTGTCCACACTGGTCCCAGCATGGTTCGCCCCAGGCCCTTTGCAGGACCCAAGGAGCCAGCTGGGGGCAGAGTCTGCAGCTCCCAACACACACAAGCTCTGACACGTTTTCTGACATCTGGCCCTCTTCCCGCCACACCTCCACCTCTCCTGGGAAGACCAGGCCCGCGGCAGACACGGGCTTTGTCCCAGGACAGCTGCTAACTGAGCCCGCCCGCGCGCGGGCCCGAGCGAGCGGTGCGCTGCTACGGCAGTTTCTCTGTCTAGTGCCCTGGCCGTGGTGCCTCAAAGTGTCTTGGAGACATGGACGAGATGGTGGCCTGCGGGAGGTCTCGTCCCGACCAGCAGCACAGTGACCCCCCCGCCACCGCTTCTAGCGGGAGGTGCAGCCCACAGCCGTGGCAGTTCCCGGCCGTCTCTTCCCCGGGCAGGGGCACTGCCGCTGCCACCTTGCACACTTGTCGACGCCCCCGTCACTGAGCTGGGCGGTCCAGCCGTCACAGGTGTGACCAACCTACTGTAGCTCAGGGTACAGGAGAGGCCAGTCGCTGGGGTCTTGGGGCCGAGGAGGTGCCCTCACCTCTGCCCGCAGCATGGGGCCAGGAGCCTGAGCACCTTGCACGAGAGCCGGAGCAGCCATTCCAGACCGCACGCCCAGGCCCACCGCGCGTCCCTGCTGGTGACCAGTTAGCCAACTCCTCACGACACCAGAAAAGACACTGTCGACCCAGCAGATCGACAACAAAAGAAAGGCGTGTGCTCAGTTGATTTTCTAACAGACCCTGCGTGCGCCGCGCCCCACCTGCTGACAAGAGGCGTTTCCCCAGGCGGGCGAGCTGAGGTGTCTCCACTGGTCCAGCACAGCCGCCCTCGGGCTGTGACGCTGACCTCGGTGAGGCCGGCACTGCGCGGAGGGGGCGCCTGCACAGGCAGGACTCTGGTGAGGAGGGGGCACTGGACACCAGCAGCACCCACGAAGGCTGAGGGGCACCCCAGGCTTTCTCTGTCCTCTCACTGGCCAGCACCAGGGCACAGGGCCCCGGGCGTGGACTCCGCATTCTGCGGGTGGGAGAACTGGCCTCCCAGACAGAACCGGCGCCTGTCAGCCACAGTGCCGGCCACGTAAGTGACCCGGGGGTGGGCGGGGCGCCAGCCCAGACAGGGGCCTCCTGAGGGCACTGCACCCCACTCACCCGACTGTCTGGACGCCGCCGCTGCTGCCGCCCTCAGTGCCTGTCCTCCAGGACCAGGTCCAGTGCCCACTCCCGTTACGTTTTCTGCCCACACCTGCGCTTTCCGGTTTTCTCCTGGACCCTGTGCAGCTGACGCCCACCTGGGCGAGCCCAGGGAGCCGGCCACTGGCCGTGGGGCGGAAGGGACGGACGAGTTGGACTGTCCTCGACCACAGCACCGGGCCTCTCTGGGACCCAGCCCACGGGGCAGGGGGCCGGAGCCCCTCGTCCGCTGTCCCACAGACGCTGCCCCGTCGGCGGGAGCATCTTCCTCCAAACCACGGCCCTTTCTTGCCCCTTGTCGTCAAATGTGCAGACGGACTTCCCACAGGGCCTCCGAGTGTGAGTGTGCAGTCCCGGGAGGCGCCCTCCGCAGCAGACACCGGCCGCTGAAGTAACCTCCGACAGTCTCCTTGCGCTTTCAGTGCCAGTACAGGCCCCTAGACGGTTCCACTGGGTCTGCTACTCACTGGGAAGGGCCTGAGGCCTGGAAGCGTTCGGCCTCCTCCCGCAAAGAATCACCCCAACCGCTGTCACTCCCACGAGCAGGACCCTCAAAATAGGTTCTGAACGCTAACCTT
This sequence comes from Solenodon paradoxus, assembly GCA_004363575.1. Taxonomy (NCBI): domain Eukaryota; kingdom Metazoa; phylum Chordata; class Mammalia; order Eulipotyphla; family Solenodontidae; genus Solenodon; species Solenodon paradoxus. Next base: position 39,876 of record RJWH01006255.1, read on the forward strand.
ACACCTGCTACTTAGCCTTCTAAACCAGTGGTAACCACCTGAATCCCTCTCCTGTGGCTCGTCAGCAGCTCTGTCCACACGACTGTCCCCAGAGATGGCCGCCCCACTCCCCCCAGGGCCACCCCTCCAGCCTCCACCTCACACCCACCTGACTGCAAACTGTCGCCGTCACGACCTTGACCGGCACAGAATCCGGCCGTCTACGTTCTGTGCCGCCGCCGTGCCAGACCCTGACTGTCGTCACCACAGAGGGACCTGACAGGCAAGTCCGTGGTGCAGCAGAGCGGCCCCTCCCTCCACCTCGGCTTGTCACGTCGGTCACAAAGTGTTTGGGTTATCGGACTCTCCAGCGTTCAGTGCTGATGCAAACACAGCCGACCTGCTTCGTGCCCTCTGCCGACGGCGGCAACGCCAGCGCCACATGCAGACGTGCACGCTCAAGCCACAGCACGGGGCAGCCGCCCCTTCCGCACGGCGCCCGCGGCGACCTTGTAAACGCAGTGCTGGACGCAGCCAGGCGGAGCGCCGCCACGGCCTCACCAGTGTGCTCTCGTCTGGCACACGTGCTGACAGTCACAGCCAAGCTGGCCCCGGCCCGAGGACAGCAGCGTGGTGGTCACCGTGAGCCCGCGGATGGGCCTCCTCCCACTCTGTCCACCCGGAGACGGTGTCTGCACCGCAAGATGGAGGCTCGCCAGGTTAGCCCCCAGACCACCTGGAGAAGACGCGAGCAGACCCCACTGCCTCCTCTGCTCTCGGCACTTAGCCCGAGTTACCGTGGGTTCTGTGCTGCAGCTGGAATTTAGCAGGAGCATCAGTTCCCGGATCTGAGAGCAGGGATTCCAGGCGCACCCCTGCGAGAGTTCCGGGCAGGAGAGTCAGCCTGTGCGAACAAGTACTCAGAGCTGAACGGGGATGCTTGTCCCCTCGGGCGGCCTGCCTGCCTGCCTGCCTGCACCTTCCTTTAAACAAGTAAGTTGAAAACTTCCTTCCAGCATGTGGAGCGGTGGTTAAACTCACGACTCCCCGCTGGTACAGGCCACCGACGTCCAGGGGCTCGGATTCGCGTCCCAGGCCAGGGACAGTCACCAAAAATGAACAAGTCTGCAAAAGAAGTGTGTGCGGTTTGCTCCTCTCCCTATTCACCTCCATGTCGCTGCTGCTTCCCTATAAAAATTTACCAAAAGATGCGAAACTGTCCCTCGCGCCCAGAGTAAGGTGTCGCTACACACACCACCAGGAACACAGGAGACTGGAAAGCTTTCACAGGACAGAAATAATCCATTGGTCACAGGAACCAAAAAACAGGCGCAGCCCACATTGGCTCGTGGCTGTCACTGTGTCAACTTGGCAGCCACAGCGGCCGCCGGCAGCACTGAGCGCGCGTGTGTAACACGCGTGTAAAGCTATCATTCTCACACTTACCAGAGGCTTCCCACGGCAGCCAAAGAACCAAGCACCCCGACCTGCCCTGGAGTGCGGCCGGCTCGACGGCTCACACCTGCGCCTCCGTGGCCACAAGTCACAGAGTCGTCAGTGATACTAAGTGGCGTCCCCGTCTTCACTGACTGTCCTTATTACTGTGCTACTTAGTCACTGCCGGTAACGGGCTCCAGCTCTCCGGGGCCTGGGGCTTGGGGGACGAGGGAGCCCATGAGGGACGAGATGGCCTCAAGTGCCCCTGAGCCTGCAGGCCCTAGGCCGTCAGGCAGAGCATCAGCACGTAGCCTCAGCTGCTGAGGTTTCCAGCACTTTTATACGGGGAATTAAAGCAGAATGAGCGGCTGGACTCGCTTTAATGACCCCAGCGTGGCCCGGGTCAGTCGGGAGCCGGGGGACAGATGCGTCCTCTGCACTCATTCTGATCAGGGGTTGACCTGGTCATGTCGCTGTCTCAGTACCTTCACCCCGTGTGGTCAGGGCGTGGGGTGGTCAGGGCGGGGACACCAGGCAGTCGTGAGAATTTCCGGTGGCAGCGAAGGTCAAACCATTTTGCTCAGGGACGGGTGCAGCCGGGATGACGGGGAGCGGAGCAGGCCGGCCGGGAGGAGGAAGCAGCACTTCATCTCATGGTCCATCCCGGCTGCCCCGTGGGTGCCAGGACATCCGGGGCCTCGGGCCGTGTGTGGCCTGCGCCCACCACACCTCCACCAGGTGCGCCCAGTGTGTCCGTAGCTGGAAAAGCGACCTGCCGAGTGCAGTGAGCCACCGCCCTGCTGGCCGTCCGCGGGTCCTTGGTTCTTTTATTACCACGGTGCTGGTCCCTTGTCAGTATTTGCAAAGCACAGATTCCTCGAAGTGAAATGACCTTGTCAAAGGTGGGGCCGCGTCCTCTACAGCATCTCACAGGAAAGCGCAAGTACATCAAAGAGCCCAGGCGCATGCTGGGGCCACACTGGGTTTTCCACGTAGTGAGTGTCTGCACTGACACCCCAGACACAGGCGCCGCCGTGCCCACCACAGGCAAAGGGGCGCAGATCCTGCTGGTTGGCGCCACTGATACCCACCTCGGGTCTCAGCCGGTGCAGATGGAGGCGGCAGGTCCCCCCCGTTGCCCCCCGCACCCCGAGGACCCCGCCCCAGGAGCCCTGTGTGCTTGGTCTGCAGCCTTGAGGCCGGCCGGCCGGCCGTCTACCACCAGGCAGTGACCCTGCGAGAGGGGAGGACGAGAGCCACCAGGTCTGGGACAAGCAACAGCTTGAATGTGGCCTTCACCCGACACAGGACTGAGTGCCGCGAAGAGCGCCGTGCAGTCCCCTTCCAGCGGACAGCATGCCCACGCCTTCCTGGCTCCAGGGCCAGGCTGGACACCGGTGGCAGCACGTTTCAGTCAGCACTTACCTCCCAAGAGCAGTGACTCTGCAGAGGCCGCGCCTCCTGAGGGAGCCACCTCCTGAGCCATGGTACCGGCTGGCTTCCCCTCCAGCGTCCCCACTTCTCTGGGGCAGACACAGCTGAGTCTCTGCCAGGCCGCCTCTCATTGAGATCGTGGGTGGGGTTCCAGCCCAGGGCTCTGGAGTTGTTGGGGGTCACTGGTTATGACCGTCACTACTGCTTCTGAGCATAAACTGCAGGGAGTCTGACGACCGCCAGGCTGATCTAGGGCTGCCTTTCAGCCCTCGGGGCCAGCTTGCTTGTGGCAAGAAGATAAAGGCCGCCGTCCTCCTCAAGGACTGCGGTCAGACGAGCACGGACCAGACACCCAGGCAACATGCCCGCCCGGGAGCTGCGCTGTCGAGACCACGCCCAACAGCTGCTTCTCGTCAGACTCGGGACACTGGTCTCACCATCAACGGCTCACCTGTGGAGGCAGCACGATTGGCGTGCTGCTAGCGGTCAGGTGAGCTCGGGAGGTACGTGTCTTACCAGTGACACGGACAGAGTGGGCTGCTTGGCCGGGTGCGGCCCTGCCGGGCGTCTGAGGGTCAGGGCCGGGGCAGTGGGCGCTGGCTGCGGCCAAAGCAACGACATTCTGCACATGTGGCCTCAGCCTGGGGCCCGCTGCTCCCATCCGCTTTTCCAAAGGGAGTTACTAGAAACAAGAATAAGTTCATCGGACTCAACTAACCATGACTTTTATTAAGCAACTTCTCAACTTAAAAAGGTAAGATGCCATGTGGAAACGTTTTGCTATTCCAACCAGTAAAAGCTGTTACCAATGTATCCTGTGCATGAAACGTCACTTAACTTTTAAAAACTGCTGCAAGTTTACCGCACAGGTGTACCTCACCTGAACGACGTTTGTGCAGGTCGAAGCTCCAGGCAGACCCCTGGGCGTGCATGCTCACTGGCGTCCAACACTGCTTCGCTGGAGCAAGAGCAAGTGTGTAGCTCCACATGGACGTGAGCAGATGCCTAGATTTTTAATTAAGCCATCTCGTTATTTGGATACTGGCTTTATTTGCAAGAGAAAAAGAAAGCTCTTTCCAAACCTGAAAGAATTAACCCCAGATCATCTTCACACACCTCCCAAAAGTGAAAAAGGAGGCAGGAATCCCAAACTCACTGATAGGCCAGCACGACCTCTGGACCAAATAAAACCAGGAACGGGCCTCAGCGGGAAGGACGGGCCGACACCCCGGAGAACGGTGTCAGGCTCTCTGTGAGACTCCAGAGAGGGTGGGCTCAGCGGTGGGCTCTTGCTGCCAGGACCCGTGCTGGCTCAACATGAGGATAACCACGCGGGCATCGCGCTCGATGGGGAAAGGCAGGGAAGCCTTTCTCCGCCATCAGAAAAGACGAGGGCCCCCTCACCACTTCATCTGAACGCACCGCAGATCCAGCCAGAGCTGGTCGGTAAGAAAGAGAAAAGGCATGAGAACTGCAAAGGCAGTAGAACCGTCTCAATGAAAGAAGGCAGACCAATTACATGATTCAGTCAGACTGCGGAGTACAATTTCAGCATACTGAAACCAGCAGCTTTTCTATACGCTAACCCGACAATTTCTAAAAAAGAGAGATTTTAAAAAACCGATCTCATCTAAAACATCATGAAGGGTGCACCCTGGTGGCTTGAGCAGCTGAGACAGCTCAGGTGCAGACCACGTAAAGCCCAGGAGGCAGGGTTCAAGACCCAGGGTCAGGGAAGGAAACCCAATACATAAAATAGCACGAAATACTTGGGAATGCATTTGACAAAGGAGGTAAAAGGTTTCTGCTAAACCCTAAAAGATAGTGATCAAAGAAAGTAAAGACACAACACGTGGAAAGGCGCTGCGGCCGGAGACTCGAGGCCACTGCTGCCGGGATCCCACGGCATCCTCCGCAGGACGCAGAACGCGCCTCCACGCACAGGGACCAACGCTGAGCAGCAGGCGAGTCCCAAGCGCACAGTGGAGGCTTGGCCTGGGCACGGCACCCGCGCCGCATGGTCACCGTATTTGACAAGGACATGAGAACTCTCAGTGGAGCAGTTTGTTCAGTAAATGGCACTGGGATAACTGGACCTTCACTTATAAAACAGTGAAGCCGGGCATGGCCTAGCAGCCGAGCGGGTGAGACCACTGATGTCGTCCACACACACCCCAAGGACCCAGGTTTGAGCCCGGGGCTGGGGAACAACCCAGGCGAAGCAAGCGGATGTTTCTCTCTCCTCTCTCCCTGCTGCCTCTGCTCGCTTCATTCCTGCCTGTGCCTTTCCTTAAAAAACAAAACTGAACCCTCCTCTTATGGTGACATTCACAGAAAATGAACGAGAAATGAATGAAGACTGAAGTGTGAGACTGAAGCCAGGAAACTTCTAGAAGGAAACTGGAATAAAGCTCCCAACAACTGCCTTGCTAGTGATTTCTTTGGTTGACTCCTAAAGCCCAGCAGCCAAGCCCAGATAACTGAGTGGACACTGACTACTCACTTTTGCAGAAATGAAAAGCAAAGTAGAAAGACAGCATATAAAACGGGTAAAGGTATCTTCAAGCTTTATATCTGATAAGGGTTAATGTCCCCAAAATATAAAAAGAACATGTGCACCTCAACAGCAGGGTGAAAAAACAGCCTAATTTTAAAATGGGCAAAGGATCTAGAGACATTTTCACAAAGATATTCAAAAGGTCGACAGGTCCTTGGGAGACGCGAAGGCTCCAGCTCCCTAGTCGGAGGGAGACCGACGAGGGGACAGCCCGTCTCCCAGACCACAGCCGCCCCCGAAGACAAGACAGCGCACGTGTGGGGAGCGGGGCACCCACTGGGGCGTCATCTGCAGAAGCGGAATTTCAAGCAGTGTTGGCACTGGCAGATGAGCTGGACTTGAAGGGGCCTCTGGCGTCAGTCGGGGTGTCAGGAGACCCCAGGGCTGAGCGGCAGGGTGAGTGCTGCTGGGAAGCTGTGGGAACTCACACTCCCGGGCCAACTCAGAAACTCACCACGGTGGCTTGAGCTGTCGTCTGACTCAGACACAGCATCGCGCGATGTCGAGGTCTGTTCGGGGCCTAAGATGCACCCTCACCAGGCTAGAGGAGGGGCCCAGAGGCTCAGAGGCAGTTCCAGGATGGGAAGCACAGGGCGGCAGCGCGACACCGCTGAGGGGACGGCACAGATGGCTGGTCCACGCGGCCCGAGTCGGCTTGGATGAAGAGTGGTCATGGCGCTCCGGCCCACAGAAGCAACGATTCCTAAGGAACATCTGAGCCCCAGATCCTGCCCCAAATCACAGCACAGGGGCAGGGCTCTCCGAGCGCAGGCAGGGGCTGTGACAAGCCGCCCCCGGCGCAGCAGTGCTTCCTTCTGTCGGGGAGGTAAGCCGCTGTGGAACAGGCGCTGCTCTCCGCACTGGCCTGCGACATGGGCGGGCTCGAGCCTCTGACAGCCGACTGCATGCATACAGGCATGTCCCTTAAACCTGAGTCCGTCCAGCCCCAGAGATGAGACACGCCGGGAGGGAGGCGGGAACCTCGGGCACGGCATGCCACGGCAAAGCACGTGGGCACAGCCGCTTGTGGAAGACAACGGAGCCTCGTCACCCAGCAATCTCACTTCTGGGAACACAGCCGGGGATACACTAACGTGAACAGGTGTGTGCACCCTGTGTCCACTGCGGCCAGAACGCAAACGTCCTGTGTCCGCCGGGCGCTGTAATGCTGCACAGCGAGAACCGTGAGGCTGCAACATGGATGCGCGCCGAGGACATGATGCACAGAGGAAACACCGTGCTCTCACTTATGTGGAATCCAAACAAGCAAATCTAACCGCCTAGAAAGAGATGTGACCTGTGGGCACCAAGGGCGGGCGGGGTGATGGGCCGGGAGTCAACCGCAGGGACCTGAGTCATGAGGTGAATGACTGGCTTGTCACATAAAGCACGATGACCACAGCTCACTAAAGCTGTGACAGCGTCCTCAGAGTTCTTACCAGACAGAAAATGTTTGTCCTTTTCATCGTACAGATATGAGAAAGGTATCAGCTGACCCCTTGTGCTAACACTTCACATCAGCTCACACCAGCACGAACGTCGCAAACCTCGTGCGGTGTTACTCCTCGAAATGGGGTAGGGACACAAAGCACATCGCTATAAAGAGAATCCCTTCCGCACTGTGGCTCTCAGCGGGGTTGGCCCAGCCCCGGGGACACCTGGCAAAGACATCTGGGAGGTCACAACTGCGGGGACGAGGTGCTCGTGACTTGGGGTGGAGGCTGGGGTTCTGCTCCAGCCCTGTGGCAGATGAGGCGTCACCCCATGGGAATGACCAGGCACCAGGTGCCAGCAGAAACCCTGAGACGTGGCTGAAGAATGGGATAACCTCTGCTGGACAGCCCTCCCAGCCTGGCCGCCAGTCAGCAAACGCAGAGCCCCGGCAACGCGGTCCCAGCCGCCCACATCCTCCGTGGCTCTTCGGGGGCCACTGCTAAGGACACTGCTGTGTCTGCAGGCATCACGAACACGATGAGTGACGCTGTCTGTGCAGTTAAATGCCGCCACAGGAACGAGACTGATTAAAGAATTAAACCGTTCTATTTGCAGTGGTATAACAAATTTAATTCAAAATAGACACTCTGAAAACAGTGGGCGTAAAAAAATAAGCTGCGACGCGCTCCACTGGAGTCACACGAGCACAGCAACAGCTACTGACCAGGCTCACAAGTCGCGAAAGTGCACACCACGGCAACACATGCAAGCAGTCCACTCCCACCCGTGCCCACCGCTTCCGGGGCCGCCCTGTCCTCGGGCCACGTCAGCCAGGAACCTCGCCGGGCTTCGCCAGTGACAGCAAGTGTGAGCGGGCTGGCGGGCTGGACTGTGACGGTTTCTGCTGGTTCTACAGTGTGTTAGGAACAAAGGGCCAGCCACGCGAAGGACGGCGCGACAGGGACGCTTCAGCAACGCACGGCCCGTCACCTGGACAATAGGCTGTAGGGAAGGTCTTCCCTCCCGAGCGCTGTTGACCTCTGGGAAACAGACGAGACCGAATCCACCAGGCCTGGAGACCTAGCTCTTGGTTTACTCACTCACGGTCTCCTGAAAACCCACCATTTAAATTTGTTGGAACCAGACTCGGGGACACTGTTCCTGAGTGACAGCCCTTCCCTTTCACTGGCTGACGCGCTGGGAGGCGGGGCGCGGTCTGCGGGGGTTTTCAGGGCTTATCCTAAAGGCACTATCGAGTTACTGTCCTACCTTTGATGGAGCAGTGACTTATCACCATATCAAAAAGAGGGAGTCTATACTGTAATGTATTGCTGCCCTTCCAGAATGACTTGATCTGTAAAATAAGTCTTGATTTATGAGCAAAATACCAGCCTCAGACTCAGCATATTTTTAACAAATAAAAACAGGTGGTTTTCTGAGTTATCATCAAACACAGCTGTTACGGAAAACCTGAAAAAAAGTAAATTAAAACTGTAAGCTAATAAGCAGATATCTTACAGAGAAGACATCAGCACAAGCCAGCGAGTCACCACTCTGGGGCGCGCACATCACGGGCTGCGCTCACCTCTGCGGTGACCGCGGAGCCAACGGAGCAAGAGCAGTGCATCTGGAACAAGCCGACACTCTGCAAATGCAGAAACAAATGTGTAGGCTCTAGCTTTTATCACAGTACTGACACTACTGGGAAAACAAGGCGTGCATGAAATATCAAAAGATTTAATTTACATGACAGGAAAAAACTGGAAAAAGACGGTCACAAAATCAAACTGCGTCGAGTCACTGGAAGAACGATCACTTCTTAGACAGTCTTCCGAGCACCTGGCCCTGAAGAGCAGCATGAAGACCACTGAGACTGACAGTTCAACACAATGCCGAGCGACATTTTAAATCTCAATTGAAAAAACAAATTATCTAGTGTTTTACATTCCCGAACACGGTTTCACAAATTCTGTGGTTCACACTCAAAGTTCAACCTGTGTTTAACGTTTTTAAGCTCAGACATGTCAAAGCCTAACAGTACGGAAGGCTTCTGGTTCTTCATTGCTTTCATGCAAATGTATCTTCTTTTTCCAAAAAATGAAGCCACATCAATTTTCCACACCCATAAGAGCGAGGATAACAGTTCCATTTCCTTTTTACTCGGGTACGGTCTCTTGTGGAAGTAATCTCTAAGGAACTGCTTTTTTTCTTCATAAGATTGGTCTTCGTATTGTTTAGGATTTAATGCTAAAATCTGAAAAGGATCGTCATTGAAGAGTGATCCCTCTGTCCTGCTTTCGTTCCTCTGTCTCTTCACAGGCACGCCACTGGGCTTCTCCGGGGCCAGGGCCCCGTGGCCGTCTGCGAGGAGGGGAGGCTCTTCTGCAGGCTGCTGGTCCTCCACCCCGAAGTGGCCATCTGGCAGCTTTCTCTTCGCAGGGACGCTTGCATCTGGAACCACCTCACTGTTGACCACGAGCAGCTCACCGTCCCCAGTGAAGCCGGGCTGGGCCTGGAGGTCTGAGCTGCTGTCCTTGGGGGCACTTCTGCAGCGCAGCAGGTGCACAGCGATGGCGGCCAGGGTCATGCTGCCGGTGTAGACCCCACAGCAGTGGATGCACTTGAAGGCAGGGGACTTCAGAATCGTGTGGACTGTGGGCATGATGTGGTGCCTCTCCTTCAGGTGCAGCTCATAGGCCTCCGTGATCACAAAGGTGGCAAAGCAGAAGGGGCAGGTGAGCGCCCGTTTGCTGGGCCCCCCGGCTGGGCCCTCGGTCTGGGGCCTCACTTTGATGTACACAGGCACCAGCGACTTGGAATGTATTCCGGCCAGCACCGCCAAGTAGACCTCCCGTTCCCCCAGCGCCTCCTTCGGCAGGATGGTGACGAAGTCCAGGTGGGGAAACAGCAGGGCGCCGCTGGCGTCGATATCCAGCTGGAAGCCGCGGCTGCTGTAGTCCACCGGCAGCTTCTTCTTGCCGCGGTGCATGGTCCTGCTGTGCTCCGAGAGCCCCCTGATGTCGTGGAAGGTACAAGGGCAGAACAGGCAGCCCAGGCCGTGCATCAGCAGGTGCCGGATCAGCTCCTCCTCCGACACGAAGCACTTACAGGAGAGGCACCGCACCGTCTTCTCCGTCACCCGCTTCAGGAAGGGCGCGCAGGCCGCCAGCTTCTCGGGCTCGAGCCTGTCGGCCGCCCTGGCCTCCCGCTGCTTGTGCGCCACCTCCATGTGCACCTGATAGACGTTGGAGGGGAAGAGCTCGTTGCAAACGGGGCAGGTCCTCCACTGTTTGGCCTGTTTGAGGGCCGCCGCGTCGGTCACCGCAGAGGGGGTCTGAAGGAGCACGCTCTGAGGGGCAGTGACCACTGGAGGGGAGGGGCCGCCAGTCATGGCCACATGCGTGGCCGTGCCGTTCTGCAGGAGCTGGATGGGCACCTGTGGGGCCACGGTGGCCATGCCTCCAGGCGGCACAGGCAGCGCGACAGACACGGGGGCCAGGGTGTACGTGGGGATGCCGTTCACCTGCTTCCCGGTGGGGACGAGCTGTCTGAGAATGGAGCCTGACGTGAGGAAGGCGGTGTTCTGGGAGGTGCCCGGCCTGACGGGCTGAGCGGCGGGCAGGAGGCTGGTGTTCACAGACTGGCCGAGCTGCAGGACCCCGGGCCTGACCGGCTGGCCCATGGGCAACACTCCCGACACGACAGGCTGGCTGAGCTGCAGAACACCCGAACTCACTCCCTGGCTCACAGGAAGGACAGCAGACGACACAGTCTGGGTGGAAGAGAGGAGCCCAGGCGGCACCACCTGGCCTGCAGGGAGCACCCTCAGCGGGGCCGTCTGGGCCGGAGGGAGCACCCTCAGCGGGGCCGTCTGGGCCGGAGGGAGCACCCCCGACGGGGCCGTCTGGGCCGGAGGGAGCACCCTCAGCGGGGCCGTCTGGGCCGGAGGGAGCACCCCCGACGGGGCCGTCTGGCCTGCAGGGAGGACCCTCAGCGGGGCCGTCTGGGCCGGAGGGAGCACCCCCGACGGGGCCGTCTGGGCCGGAGGGAGCACCCTCAGCGGGGCCGTCTGGGCCGGAGGGAGGACCCTCAGCGGGGCCGTCTGGGCCGGAGGGAGCACCCCCGACGGGGCCGTCTGGCCAGCAGGGAGCACCCCCGACGGGGCCGTCTGGCCTGCAGGGAGCACCCCCGACGGGGCCGTCTGGCCAGCAGGGAGCACCCCCGACGGGGCCGTCTGGCCAGCAGGGAGCATTCCGGAGGTTGCTGTCTGTCCGGAGGGGACGACCCCACCAGGAGTCATCTGGCCTGCAGGAAGGACAGCTGGCGGGACTGCGCGGCTCACAGAAATCACCCCTGGGGACACGGCCTGGAGCACCCCGGGAGTGACAGAGGGACTGACAGGAAGGACACGAGACCCAACAGGCCTATTTACTGAGAGAACTCCAGGCCCCACGGGCGGGCTGAGTGGCAACGCCCCTGGGCGGAGGGCCTGGCTCACAGGCAGGGCACCAGGCCCAGCGGGCTTATTTCCAGGTCCAGCTGGCTGACTCAGGGGCAAAACCGGAGGGTTTGCAGACGGGCTGAGTGGTACTCCGTGTGAGAGAAAGACGGGTGGGGGTGCGGAGGGCTGCAGGGTGAGGCAGCCCTGGCCCATGGGCAGAGGGCTAGACACGAGTGTCACCTGGGTCTGTGCAGCAGCAGGCGGGGAGCAGGTGAGACCTCCCGGGGCCACCGTGGCTGGCTGCGCCATGGCCTGTGCTGGCTGCGCCACAGCTTGGCCTGGCTGGCTCTGCGGCAAGGCGAGACGGAAGCAGGGAGGTGCGGCAGGGAGGCCTGGGGCGCCGCTGGGCGGTGGGACAGCCAGAGGTGGCGCCGGCTTTGGAGCAATGTGCATCTGCCTCGGGACGCCAGGCTTCCTGATGTGCTCGGAGATCACAGACCGGAGCTTGTTCTCCAGGTCCCTGTGCGCGTCCGCCGTCAGAATGTGGTACATCAGGGCGTCCTGGCTACTGGCACCGGCGCCGCACTTCTTACAGTAAAACTTGTCGGCGGGGGGCGCCTTCCCCGCAGCGCGGGCCCCGTCAGTTCTCGGCTGCTCGCCCGCCTCCTCGGTTCGCAGGCCGAAGTAGGAGTGAACCAGGTGATGAAAGTGGGCCACCAGCACGTGCTTCTTCATGCTGTAGTACAGCGCGTTGGAGAAGCTGCACTTCAAGCACGTGAAGCTGATCACCTCACTCCTCGGTGACCTGGCCTCCCCCAAAATATTCACCGTGTAGTTGTGGACTTTGCGAACGGGCGCGTGGAACAGCTTGAAGTGCCGGCCCACAGCTCTGGGCTGAGAAGAAAACACGCAGTTGGGACAACTGACCACCAGCTCCTGGTCAACTTCATCTTCATGGTGTCGATGCAAATGGTTTTTGAACGCACTGAGCACTTTCGTGGAGTATTTGCAGAGACTGCAGCAGTGCGGCTTTGTTCGGTATCTCGGCTGAAAGAAGAGAGTCAAGCACAGTTTACTGACAGCATCAGACATTACATGTCTTCCACAGCCCACGGTACATGGGTCCATCGCCTCCAAAAGAGCAAGGGCCACAGACCCCCGGGTTCGGGCCCCAGGTGTGGGCAGAAACCACCACTGTGAACAGCTAAATAAAACTGCTTCTTCCTCTCTCTTCCTCCTATATGCCTTCATTGCTGCCTGCACCTTTTCTTTTAAAAAAGGTTGAAAAAAAGAAAATGACCCAATTTTTAGAAAACGGGCAAAAGACCCGCACACTCTACAAAGGGGAGCTCTGGGCACAGGAAGACCCAGCACCATCGGTCACCAGTGATGTGCAGACTGAAACCAGAGGCAACACCGCCACACACCCATCGGGACAGAACATGGTCAGCTAAGGGATAGCCGAGGGAAGGCAAATGGTGCGGCCACTCTAGGAAACAGGTGGAATCTGTTACCAAGATGAAGGTATGTCTATTTACGACGTGAACCCAGCGCCTCCACCTTCTACGTACGCCTGGAGACACCTGCGTGTGAGAGGTCTGGCAGGGCCTGTCAGAAGTGGCTTGAACGTGGAACCGCAGTTCACTGGTGACAGGAAGAGCTGCCAGAGAGCAGCACAAGGCAGGCCGTGGAGTCCAAAGGGCAGGTGTGGCCGAGCTGCAGCCTGTGACGGCTCCGCAGTCTCCACAGCTGCGCCCAGTCCCGGCCCCGCAGTCCCGCACGCACAAAGGTCCACATGTCCTGAGTCTCTGAGCTGCACGGCCCTCGGTGGGGGGCACACGGACCCCAGCAGCCACGCTCCTGCTGCATCTCTGCACTGTCTGTTCAGAAACCGTGTTTCCCCAGAGACACAGCAGAAGGCAGGCCGCCTGAGGAACGAAGAGCAGCAGACGTGTCTCCGCCACACCAGGCAACTGGGCTTTTTTCTGAATGTGGTATCTAACAAATTCAGTCTCTAGTACTTCACATTGCTATTTAATGTTTTAAGCCTAAGTCCTGGTCATCACAATAAAGCAAAGTCCTTGAAGAAAAGAGCCCTAACTTTTATTCTTTTACCACGCACTCAAAGAGTTCTTACCTGCTTTGCAGAAGGTTTTCAAAATATATTTCTCAGTGAAAAGCATGAAACCATACTGTATGTCATATCATAGGATTTTTTTAAAAAATCAGATGAGAAAAATCAGTTTGGTCTGAAACGTCATGAGCCCAGACCTGAGAAGCTGGGGTTGGTCTGCACCCCAGGGCTCTGGTTTGAGGTGGGGCGCTCAGGTCAGGGGTAAGATCAAACCAAAGTGGGACTCAGGAGTTGGGTGGACAGCAGGAATGTTTTTAAAGAAAATACTGACAGGACAATGACGATTTACAGGAATTTTTATTTAAAACCAATTTTCCCTAGGCCAGCGTGGCTTGGACAAATAGAAAGGAGGTCAAATCAGGGTCCTGCTGAGTCTGCACTTACAAAGACACACATGAAATGGCAGGGAGGCAGGCAAGGTTCCAGAATAAAGCAATTTAATGAGAAGTTAGCAGTATGCCATGTTTTAACTTGAATCTGCTTAGGTTTGAGGTTTAAACTGTTACAAACGATGGCACACCCCAGTGGAGCAGTAGCTGGGTGCAGTTCTTGCTCTCCAAGGCCCAGGTTCATGTCCCAGGAACGGTGGAAACAACCAAGATGAACAACTAAATAAAATAAATAAAGGTGCTTCTTACTCCTCTCTCTTGCTGCCTGCCTGCCTCTGGCTCACCTGAACCTTTCCTTAAAAAAAAAATTATTATAAATTGTCTTCTTCCATTTGAATATCCGTATTTTAATTTAGTTTCTGAAGCCTGGATGCACTGACCTCATGTTTTGGCATTTCTTTACACTCAGCATCACTCCGTCAGTGGCCTCTTGTAGTCAAAGACAAGTATGTTTCATGCCATCATTTTATCAACCTGATATGCAGAAAACTCTCAAAGCACCACCGGCCCCACGACACAAAGCGCATCTCCCTACTTCCCTAAGTCTGCACAACAGCTCTGCCCCACATTCATTCATCATAGGCCCAGTAGCTGTGACTGTCTTCAGAACTAAATTGATACTTACCTACAATTTTGAGTAAAGAGGAATATCAAACACAAAAATACATACCACTTTCTTTCCGGAAGTTTCCCAGAGAGAAACATCTCCCCATGATGTGTTATGAAAGTACTTCTCTCCTGGATCAAAGTCTTTAAGTTCCTTTTAAAAAAGGGAGAAAAAGAGAGAGAGAGATCACTAGGCAATTCAGATGAGAAAGAAAACTCATCACCTGGATCACCTGGCACCTAAGAAACACATACAAAAGTGAGCAAAGACACAGCCCATCAGCCTCTGGGACAGAGAACCCTAAAGTATGAGAACTGAATAAAAGGTGAAATGACCCCAGGTAAAGTTGCATAAATAAGATACATCGATAAACAGATGTGAGTCCTCAGCAATTTCCGAGAGACTGCAGGGCCCACACGTCTCCCAGCAGCAGTGCACGACAGCGGAGAGCTTCAGAGCCGAGCGCAGGCTGCAAGTGCGAGTGGCAGCCAGGTGGTGGCAGGGAGGGCACAGGCATGGACCTGCCAACCAATGTAGAGGGTGCAGCCTGAGAACCCCGGCTCCCACAAACCAAGGGTAAGAATGTGCTGGTAAACATGAAATATGGGTATTAAATAAGAGGCGCACTTAATGGCACAGAAAGATAAAGGCAACTGAAAGAAAGGGATAGTGAAAGCACGACTCCCATGAGCGGCCTGTGAGAAAGACCGCGCAGACGCAGTTACACAAGGAAGGCTGAGCAGTGAGGTGGCAGAGCGTCCAACTCTGAATGGCAAAAGCGCAGCATTTTAAATTCTATTTTCTAAAGAAATGGAGACCGTATTTCTCACTTTCAGCTGTATGACTGTTTTATAATAAAGCAAGCTTATTTTTAAAATAAAGCATTAGAGAAGTCAGAGAGTAGTAACGAAACAAACGCCTTCACATATGCACTGGTGCTGAGACACTGCTCATGACATCCGTCCAGAACTACAGAAAAGGGTCCATACCTACAGCTACTTTCCACTGGAAATAACGCTCTGTGACGTTTATCACAGGGAACTCAGAGCTTAAGGGGAAATTTCTAACATTAAATACTTAGAAAACAAAGCCGCAACATTAAATACTTATAAACAAAGACTAAATAAAAGCATTAAATTCCAACAGGTCAGGACTGCATGTTTTGAGTTGGTTTTACTTTCTGGTTTTATCTACCTTTGTTTTTCCCCAAAGACTTGATGTTACAGCAATCTATCTTCTGCATGGGGGAGGAAAAAATAAAAGTGACACTTAAAAACGGTAAAGCAAAACTGATCTTCCATCTTAAGAAACCAAATTAAAAAAAATAAATGAGCACTAAACAAAAAAGGGGAAAAGATCAGAAAACAGACAACTGGGAAAAAAAACATCGATGACGTGAAAGCCTGCTTCTCGGGCAGGAGGGCCGGGGTACACAAGCTGCCCAGGGACGTGAGGGGTCACCACAGCCTGGCAGGTAAGGGAGTCATAAGGACAACTTAGGGTGAAAGGTGCAGACTCCTTAAAAGAAAACCAGATACTAAAGCTCACTCGAGAAAAACGAGGTAATCCGATCACTTGGTATCTAGCAAAGAAACTGAATTTGTGGTAAAATAAACATCTTCCATAGAGAAAAACCTCTGGTGGCCCCACTGGGAATTCTTCTCAACAGACACAAGAGAAATATTACTAGATCGACACAAACTCTAATACATAGAAATTACTTTAATTCATCCCTGGAGACCACTGGACACTAGACACAGGCACCACAGAGACATGAAAAGCACAATCCGCACAGCCCAGGAACATGAATGCAAAACTCCTCTACAAAAATTTCACCAATTACCCAAATGTAAAAAGGACAACTGGAATAAGTGCAGGGAAATGGACAGTCCCCCGCTCCAGCAAGGGGAGGGAGCCCTGCCCCACCTGCCGTGCGCCCTCCACTGGGCAGCGCCCTCCACTGGGCAGCAAGCAGGGGGCTCAGCCAGGGGGCGGGACTCCTGAAGCCAGAGGTGACAGCAAGACCGAGAACTTCCTCCCGAGCCTCCCTTCGGTGTCCAGAGATGGCCTGCAGGGCTCAGCGGCTGATGCTTTGCCGACCAGAGAGGCCAGCCTGGGCGCCGTCCTCCCCAAACGTGACAATTAGACCCAAAGACCCGCTTCCCTGGAGAACTAAGAATTTGCTCTGATGGTAAACATTCCATTCTCAAAACACTTTTCTACCCTCTTCTTCCTGTTATTGGTAGTTCCAAACATGAAGTGTTTTTATTTTTTTTTTCCCGTGGGGTCAAAAGGTTACTAAGTTTACAACTGCAAGTGAAAACCTGGGACAAAAATCAGGTTACTGATAGTTTTTCCACTCTGATATCTGTGTGCGAATTTTGAATATAAATGCAGGAACATAAAGCATTATAAAAGCCAAACGGATTCAGTAAACAAGTTTCAGCAGTTCAACTTTTTTTCAGTGTCAACATTTAGATTTTTTAAAAAACAAGTAAATTTCTTATTGATGGCAACTAAATGTGTTTGCAGTATTTTTAGGATATAGTAAATCCATCCATTCACAACAGTATTTCTTTTTTTATTTTAAAAAGGAAAGGCACGGGCAAGAATGAAAGCGCACCAGGCAGGCAGACAGGGAGAGAGGAGAAGGCAGTTTCTATTTAGCTGTTCACACCTGCCGTTGCTTTTCCTCCATCTCCCAGGACTTGAACCCAGGGGCACAAGGCCTGTGCTCCTTCGGAGACGACTGACTTACTACTGCTCACCAGGGACATCTCATTGTACTGTTTCTGAGCTGTTCTACAGACAAACAGATGCTTTAATGCATCTCTTCTGTGCCATACCTTACTGTGCTATTGAAATATACTACGATACTATAAAAAGTCAATCCATATAATTCATTACAGTAACAGAATAAAAAAGCAAATTATCTTAATAGATGCAGAAAACTTGTTTGACAAAATTCAATATCCAGTCACTTTTTGCTCTCAGCAAAAAAAGGCACTTCTTCCTCCATCTGAAAAATGTGCAGATGGAGACCCTGGTGGAGCAGAGGTTAGGCCTGATCCCCAAACATCCCAAGGTCCCCCGTTAAAGACTGGGGGCCGGGGACCACCAAGGTAAACAACGGAGTAAGACAAAGGTGCGCCTTCCTCCCTCCGCACGGCCTGCCTGCACCTTTCCTTTGCAACAGGGCAAGCAACCGGCTGTTCAGACCTGCGCGGGCGACCCGAGCTGCCTGCAGCAGCTGTGCTGATGACAATGCACACGTCTACTTTCACGCGTAAGTTTTCATCCACAGCTGCTGATAGTCCCGCAGGCCGGGAGTCCCCTAGGTGAGAACGACAAGGGTCTCCTACAGACTGAGAAGGGGCTGGAACGGGAGACCTCCCCTGCGATTAGAGGGCAGAACCGCCTCTTTTCTTCCTGTCCACCTACTCACCTTCCTGCCTGCCTGCAGTCCTAAAAAAAAGTCAAGAAAGTAGACAACCTACAGAAAGAGAATATCTGAAAAATATATCTACAAAGGCTTAATATTCAGAATAAACAGAGAACTAAAACTCAGTAACAAAAAAAAAACCCAAACAATTAAATTAAAATATGGGTAAAGGGCTTGAATAGAAATCTCCAAAGAACATTAAAAAAAATGGCCAATAAGCTCAACCTCTTCAGTCTTCAAGGAGGAGGGAGAAGTCGGGGGTGGGGAGTGGGGACAGGGAAAGTGGAGCATGCTGTCGAGGCTGGAGACACACTGCACGCCCAGGTGCTGCCCAGGGGACACAGAAGTGTGGTCAACGTGAGGACAGTGTGCTGGTTCTTCAGAAAACCAGACATGACGTGTCACACGGAAGACTCTTTCAGGACGTCACCAAACAGTGACAGTGGGCGCTCCTCCCACGAGGAGCGACTGGCACTTACCCAGGACTGAA
>RJWH01006256.1:0-58183 GCA_004363575.1 Solenodon paradoxus
TCTTAATAACAATACAGAGGAAGGTTGGTTTACAAAAGGGCTAGAGAGGGATCAACAGATATTTGAGAGGAAGAACAACAACGAAAAACAAGAATCAAAGCATAGAATTTAAGTGGACAGAATACTTTTAGGATCCAGTGATCAATGCTGCTTTAATGCTACTTGAATCCTTCTTGGTGGAAGAATTTCATCTCACTTATTTTAAAGGCTCCTCCTGGGGCTATAATGGTATAGTAGTTCATTATTTTCTATAAGGCAGAAGTCACTGTAATTTAAATTTGAGGATTTTTTTCCCCTACTTTTTTGTCATAGGGAATTCCCCATCAGTCCACAAATGTGGTTTGAAGAAGGAGAAATAATTTAGCAAGAGTAAAACACTGAAAGTATGTTATAGGCTTAGACAAATGACTTATGCCTTTAAAACTTTCTCAGGCTCAGTGTTATACATGTATCTTTTCACTTGCTATTTAAGAGCTTATGAATATACTATGTCTAAGTGCAACAGATTGTATATGGCTTATGACAGTGGCTGGTGTCAGATAGTCATGATAACAGGCTGGGAATCCTGTTTTGTGAGCTGATACAGTAGGTTTTTCTCAAGAAGAAGAAAGTTATTTGGTAAAGTAGGCACAGTGTAGCTCCAGAACTCTTGCGGCTAACTGTTTCTTCTTTCCTGGTTTGCAATAGGTTTGATATCACATCCCCATCTGCCTCTGACAATGCAAGCAATATAGCATGTACTGTTTATATGGGCCAGTTGATAAAAAGTTACCTGTCTTATACCCTGGGCCAGCTCAAAAGTCTTTCTTTGATCAGGGTTCCACTAAAACTAACAGGTTTTTGCTTTCTCAAGTAAAAAGGTCTAATTTGAACAATGAAATGTGATATATTCTCAAATATCTCTAATGGCTGCCCAAGAATGTTTAGTGGTAAGGAAATCAAGGTGTGGAAACATATTTTTTATCTTGTATCAGACCACTAAGACTCAAAATAAATTCCTAGGTAGTAAAATCCTGTACCTCTTCATCTCTGGCACCATACTCAGGTATTTAGGACACTGTTTCCTTCCATCTTCCTAGATCTTATTATAAGAAGCCATCATGGTAGAGATTCACCATGTCCATGATTTAGCTGAGGGTCTCTGTGGACTAAAGAGTGGCACAAAGCCAAAGAGTAGATATATCTCTATGGTAACACTGTGAAAGCTTGCCACTTTTCAGCACATTCCAAGATAATAAAACTGTTCTACAATAAATGTGGTTGAGTCAGGAAACATAAACTTCATAAAATGCATCAACCACTGTCAACAGTCATACAGGGTCTTAATAGCAGGGTCAAAGTAAGCATCAGTATGAATGCGTATGAGAAAAATCAATAACAACACTCTGTAAATTATTTCTCTCCTTTTGCACAAAGTTACAGACAAACAATAATAAAAAATCTCCTAAATACTGGAAATTGTATTCATTTATTCCTGGCCTCCCTTTTCAACATTTTTTCATATATATCATAGGCTATTTACTCCCTTCTCTATTTTCCTCCCCATCCAATCCCCGGTGCCCAATTCCTCTCTGAAACTGGGACGCATCAAAATTTAAGCACATAGAGTAGTTGAACAATTGGTTAATTGACCTTTTTATATTATCTCAGTCATCAACTGGTACTTTAACATTTTCAACAGTAAAGTGAAAATCTGTGTGTTCTATAATAAAGGAAATTCAGTCATTTTCAAACAAATGGGAATGCATTTTAGGTGTTAATATATTTGAAAACTTTTTAAGTATGAATATAAACTTATTTTTAGGTGATTAGATACCTGGTACCAGGCAGTTAAACCTAAATTTTCCTTGTTGACCTGGAAACACATCCTGGGAAGGTAAGGTCAGTAAGGATGGCTTTGCTGAAGGTTAGACCCAAGATGTTGCTGGAGGAGAAGCAACAGCTTCTCTGAGGAACGCTTATTGCACAAAGATGAGTTTATATCTTAGATGTAAATATTTATAAGTCGATTTGTGCCCTTGAATCAGGCTAATGGAGCAGCCCTTGTACTCAGCAGTAAATAAAAGAATCCTTTTGGTGGGTAAAATTGAATAGGAGGACCATAGCTAGTAATAATAAAGATTGATATTAAATACATACACACATGTACACATGCACACCACATGCCAGTTAGTGTAAGCAAGGAATCAGCAGAAACCTTGGAACAAAGAAGAATAGAAAGAGGGTAGAGTGGTAGCAAAAATAGAGATGGTAAATAGGAGTAGAGAATTGGAATAGTCCTGGCATAATGTTATATCCCTAGATTTGATACACTAGCTCTCTTCTCTTGAACACGATGACAAGGCAACCAGGTCATTAGAGATGCACCACCCCAAGTTGCACTCATGTTTTATGGGAGGTAACTCTAAAATTAAATACCATTAACTAAAGCCAATTGCTGCAAAAACAAACTAAAATTTGAGTATAGTGATTTCAGTCAGATCAATCATTACATTGCTATTCATCCTATAAACATGTATCAGTCAACAGTAATTCATTTTATTAAAATAAACTACATATTTACCTTATGTGATTGGGTTAAAATTATATTGTTATAGATGAAATAGCATATGATTCTTTGAATACTTGCTACTGAAATATCTTTAAGAAATAGTCTACATTCAAGCCTTTACTCTATTGATCATTTCTCATCCTAGTTTTCTTATTTGTAAGTTTAATGGTCTAAACTCTATGACTGCTCAGATATCACATATTTTCTAATCTGAAATTCCCATAGTCTAGGCCTATATTAAAGTCAATTTTATTATATAACTAAAATATTGTAGAAATTCAGATGATAATTTCTGGTTATAGGATAACAACAAAACTGAATCACATTTTGTTTTGTTTTAATTTTAAAATGAGAGCTACCATAGACTTGAAAATATTTTATTAAGGTCATACTTCTGATACACTTAATAAACACATTGCAAGAATTGTCTCCAAATATAAAAATTTCCTACAAAATTAGGGAAGGGAAAGATCAGTTTTGAAAGGGAAATATGAGAAAGTAAAATACAATAATTCATTTTAAAGTGTCTCATAAAAATAGATTAATGCCTTCTAATTTAGAGTAACTTACTTTATCTGAGGTTAGTTTTTGAAAAAACATTTTTGTGTTTACTTAATGAGTAAACACCTTGTATTTCTCAATAAAGTTAATTTATATAATTGAATTAAATTGTGTGTAGTTATAGATAATAGAGTTTAAATTTCCATATGACAAAAGATTACGGGTAATTGTGATTCAGGCCAACACAAGTTCACAATGTTGGCAAAATGAGTATTTTTATATGTTGTTGAAGCTGCCAAGAGTCTTTCTAGAACCCTTTATCTAAAGGAAGAAGACTGTATTTCTTAAGAAAAAAAATCCTGTAAAGTTTTATGTACTTTATATTGACTCTTTGTCTTCCTGACATATTTAATAGTTCCTGTTAAAGCCACAGATATTGAATGAGAGGTTCTGAGTTGGGTCACTGCTCCATTTGAATAAACCTTTAGAGCATTAGTCTTCAGGAACTGGCAGCTATTACAATAAAACTCATCTCACATGTCACATATAATAGCTTGTCCAAAGATCATTATAATCACACAAGACCTCTTTGTAACTAAAGTCTTTAAACAATACTAAGTAACAGGATTACTAGTCCTAGTAAAGAAGTATTGAGTCCTATAATATTTTGCATGTCTAGCTTTAAGCATGCCTAACCCAAATTTTTATTTTAAACTGGCAAATCTTTCTTTTTGTACCACACGAAAAAAGGAAAATCAATTGACTTTATCTGTGCTGATTTGACAGTGGTAGTTGCTGAGAACTTCAAATGACCTTTCCTCTGTAGGTCCCTGCTCCCTACCATTGCGCTCTAGATTACTAATTCAGAAGGCATGAAGGGAGTGTGGCAACTATAGGACTTGAACGCTCCATCCAACAAGTTTCAGGACTCGAATAGCATTTGTTCATCTGGATTTTAGTTTTAGGTTTTACCCTTCTAATTAAGTTATTAAAAACATCTTAAACTTGGCACTTATTGCTTATTATTGTATCTGCAGTAGCAGCAAAACCCTCTAAACAGTCAGCTAAGAGATACCCTGTGCCCGTTAATGTTTGTGCTCTAACCAGAATTGCTCACATCCCATTTTACCATTTTTTGTTTGTTTGCATCATCATCTCCCTTTTCCTTCCAAGCACCAGTACCAACAAGCAGCTCTTCTGTCTGAAAGTTGCTGGGGCTGTTTTTTTTCATAGGTGCAAAGATTCTGAAACCTCTGGGTGTTAATATGCTCACCCCCACCCCACATGGCCCTTAACCAATGACTAAACAGTGTAACAGGATGAAAGTCCAACTCCCTTGCTTGCGATAAGAATAAATCTACAGCCTAATCCGATTTCTACAGTTCCTAACAGGATAAGGATGAAACTACCTTCTAAAGGACTTTTCACACACGAATACACCCTTTCTTGGCTTTCCCTATTCCTTACAGATCATCCTTAGGAGCACTTTGCTAAATTATTTTAACACAATTCTCATCTCAGGGTCTATCTCTAACATAAGATACACAATACAGAGCTCACAGTCATGCTAAAATATCCCCTCCTGGTGGCAACACTAAGAGAATCAGAGTTATTCTTCACATTCGCTGCATGACCTTTTTATTGAATACATGCTCTGCTGAAGGTACTAAAGGATAAAATTAAGAAAATGACATTATTTCTAACTTTAAGACCTGAAACCAAAAGAGAAGTGACAGAAAATGTGACCACAGGAAGGATCTGCATAACTGTCAATAGGAAGCAAGGGAGAAGCAGCTTAGGAAGAAGAGTATTTTTCTGAGTATCAGAACCACAGCAGAATCTCATCATCTGAGACACATCAGACATGTCTAGTTTCTATTCTGGCATATTTTATCATCAGAGGAGGTGAAAGAAGAATTTTTCATATATTTAAACTCAATAAATACAGATATATGTATATATATATACATATAGAAAGAGAGAGAGAGAATTATAGAGGCCGTCTAATCCAAGCTATTCATCTATACAGATATTGAACCTTACATTTAATTGTACAGGCTTGCTTTCATCATTTTAGTGATGCAAAACCCACTCAAAGTATTAGGGGTTATTTGTGATCTTACTCAATTATAAACATCAAAAACTTACATCCATCAATCTTACTTATAATAACGAGAGATAACAATTTTCTTTTCATTTTAGATTGCAACCTCATGTTTACCTTAATATTCTTTTCATGATAAAATGCTTTCAATTACTAGTCTCTATAATTACCATAACTGATCAGTTTTAGAAGAGGTTGCAAGACCATCTTATCATCCTTGTATACTGAGTTTATATATCATAGTGTTTTCTTTGCAACTGAGGACACTATAAAGTAGCGTCATGTTTTGCAATTAGTCCTTCATGAATAAATCAGGAAGTTTTCATTTTCCAGTTTCTAACTAAAATATGTAAGTAAATCATCTGAGTGAGAAAAAACGTGACTAGATAAAGAAATTTGACATTGTCTCCATTACTTTTAAGTAAGTAGGATAGCAGAGGCAGGTCACACCAAAGAGTATCTGTTAAAGTTTGACAATAACTTGGGATGAAAAATAATTTGTGGATAAAAAGACCAAGGTATCCCAAAATATAATTTCATTCAATGACTATATTAAATAACTATGTAAATGAAGTAAAACTTGATCATATCCTCATTGTTAAAATATAATGTCCCGAAACAAGGGGAAAGTTGTTCAAGAAAGAATAAATTTTGATGAGGAAAAGTCCAAAGAGACATTCATAACCTCAAAATATAACTAGGTATAGTATTAAAATAATTTTTTAATAAAAAACGTAGCAAAGAGTGATCTTTAAACTATCAGCAATATAATACTAAGAACAAAATCCACATGCTTCTGTAATGTGTTAAAATACAATGATACTAAAGCATTAAAAAAACACACTTCCTCTGTAAAGTTACTTGGCTTTAGTTCCCTACCTAAAGCTCTTATTAGAGTATTAGGTTTAAAATTAATCTCTATTTTAATTAGGTATATGAAGAGGTTAATGTGTACCAACAAATTTTTTCAAATACTGAAAGGGAGAACTCTATTTGTATTATAAGACTGAAAAAAGACATTTCTTACTTTGAAAATAGGATTAAAAGAATGAATTAATTCTTGATTTTGAGTGGAATATTGTTCTGTCTGAAGAAGAACAAGTAAAAGTTCACTTAAGTAAAATAGAAAAATTTCAGTTACACACTAAGAACTTGTTAATTTTCTAATTGAAGAAGAGTAGAATGAACTCTTCATAAGGAGATTTAGAAGAGTTTTTTTTTTTTTCCAGCAATTACATTTCTAAATACTAGAGCTTAGGGAAATATCTGACCATTTGATCTCTCTTGCCTTTTGTAGACCAAGAAATACAAAGAAATTAAACTGCTTAACTCTCCTCAACTAATCAATGGCAAATCTAGGATTAGAGTGCACAGCTCTTAACTTCTAGGCTAAACATGTGACCTTGGATAATCCACTTAAGACATATGTGCGTTAGTTAGCTTTGTTTTTCATTCACAGAGTATAAAATAATAATGCATAATTCAAAAGGACAACTATGAATATCTAATAAATATTTAGAAAGCATTTAGCATGATGACCACCTATAATAACTGTTCAAAAAGCAGTTGGTGCATTTGTTATACACTTGATATTGTTGCCTAGTGCTTTTCTTATAAAAATCATCTAACAAATTAAAAGAGGATAATCTGGAATTATCTTTTATGAGCCATATTTTGTACAAAATTCCAGATCAGAACACTTGAAAATGTTAAAAGTATATGGTTTTTCCAATGGAAGGAAATGAATACAGTTATCCCTGACCTATCACAGGAGTGACATTCCAGAGACCCCTGTGACAGGTGAAAATCCGCGAAGTAGCGGCATTATAATTTATTTTACTATTTATATATTTTTAAGGTTTTATAAACCCTTCCTACTCTCCTATAAACCCTTCCCACACTCTTATAATCACTTTCTACACTCTTATACCTACATAATTTCAACAACATATAAAATTCTATGTGGTTACTTACTAGTGAAATATGTATACCACAAAATCCCATGATATAGCAAAAATTCTGTGATACAGAATTAGATATATTTTTAAAAAAATCTGTGACAATGAGGCTGTGATAAGTGGATTGCGATATAGCAAGGGACGACTGTAGTTGTAAATTAATCCAATGAGAAAATTGGCACTGAAATATTATTATCTAAATATATTTGATAAGTAACTACATGGAGGTCATTTTCTCATTTTTACTTGTGACTCTTTTCAAATGCAAATATACTTTCCTCTCTATGAAACCACACTCAAAGTAGATTTTATTATCATCTCTATTTTATAGATTAAGAAACCCAAACCTCTAAGAGGTGAAATACATTAATATTTTCTCTGATGTGTTCAGTTCACTCCTTGCATCTGAGGTTCCAAGCTAGTGATCAGAAAGGATATGGAAAATATATTATTTAACTGTATTCTGAATTGGTACTCCCTTTTAGGAGCATAATTTGACCTTATCTATCAAATTTAAAAGCACATGTACTTTTTTAAACAATTTAACAATTTTACTTCTATGAATTCATCTAGTGAATATAATCAAAATGCATGTATAACAAATGTATTCACATGTACACACAAAGATATATGTATATTACCGCTTTCTAGCCTTTATGACCAGCAATTAAAATATTTTTACATAAATTAGAACTACTAAAGGAATGTTACCAAAAGTAAAGGGAATATATATTGATGATTACATAGATGCACATATACATGAGACTTTCTTTGGAAGATGCATAAGATCATGTTGATAGTGAATACTTTTGAATAGAAGCTGAGGGACTAAAGTTTAACAGAAAAGGATTAACATGATAACTTATTAAATTATGAATTAAAATTATAAAACTTTAAATCATTGAAATTATTAAATTAGAACTCTCTGTGGTATACATTTCATACATATGACTTTTAAAATCAAGTGTATCTATTATTCTGCAAATAATAAAACAAGATAAAGTAGAGAAGGCCAAGAGCTTGGATTCACACAAGCTATTATGAATAATAGAATGGTCTTCTTTGGTTTGAATATTTTATTCAGTTGCGAGTTCAAATGACATCAGTATCCTTCCAATAAAATAAATGTGTGAATCTGGCAAAAAAAAAAGTATAGGGAATTACAGAGTGTATTATGATCTAAATAGCACATGGTTTTAATATAAGCACTTAAATTATTTTTTCAGACAAATTTCAAAGTGTGGAAAGAGATATAATTTTCAGCTCTCTATCTTCATCTTCCTAGAACTGTCAGTAGTATTCCTGATCAACAAAGTCTACCCATCAAACCTTTGTGAGGTGACCCTTCTGACATGTAAATTACATTAATTGTTCACTGCTAAAAGAAAAAAAAAAGTTAATAACCTTTTACTATAAACACAATAAAATAACAGATTGTTACAGTGGTTTGTAAAGTCCTTTAAAATCCGGCCCCACCCAGCACTTGTTTCTCATTTTTTCTCTTTGTCCTTCAGTGGCTCTCACACAAGTTGAATGACTTTTTTTCTCTCTTAAACCTGTACATTTAGTATCTCTATGACTTGAACTGTTTACAACTCAACTGAATTGATAAAAAGACATTCTATTAAGAGCAACTAATACCTCTAAAACATAACTACTTTGAATTTTTCTTGACTTAGATGGAAACTACAAATTGAAAGCATAAAGGTTTATGTCCATTAATATTCCCATGTGTCATCAAGTACCACTGAAATAAGCATTTTTAAATGAAGGACAAAAATGCATTTTCCTGTGCCAAGCAATTTTTCTGTATTTCTCTGCACATTTACCTGAAACTTCTTTAGATATATGCACATTTATCATTCTATCAGAATGACATTTAATATATTAAGGAAAAAAGTTAACAAAATATCACATTTAAGATCCAAACCAAATTGTAGCAATTTATTAACTTTATGAAACTAACAAGGTTATTGCTCTCCATAAAGAAGCTGATTTTATACTATAAATTATTTTTATGTTAAATAGATGTGGGTTTGGTTTCCTTTTTTGCTTCAATATTTCTGGAAAGTTGTTTTAAGAGAAATATGGCTAGAATATGCCAGGTTTCCTAAGCATTTATAGAGAATTTAAATCCATGTCAGGATGGGAAAAACAGATATAATCGCAATTTATTAGGAAAAACAAAAATTAAATTTTCTACATAAACCTTGAAATATGTCAAAAATAGTTGCTATTTGCTGGAATAGAAAACATAGGTCTAGAGGATAGAAATATCGATAAATAAATTATGATAACCAATCTTCATTGAGACATCTATGTCACTGTTAACATTAATTTATTTACTGAGCAATAGAATAGCCAAGGAATTTTCATGAGATAATCCTTAGACAAGCTTACGGTGGATATTATTATCTTTATTTTACAAATGAGGAATGTCTCAAAAAGCTGTGCCCAAAAACTGTCTAATACTGCATGTCAACAAATGACAAGAGATTGAATTCACACTAAGATTATCAAAATTTAAAACGCATGCTACTATGTGAACAGAATGAATAAGGTCAGGTAGTGAGTAAAATTAGTAGAAATCAGATTATCAGAAGAGACTTGGGTTTGAGTTTGGGGAAATATCAATTTCATGATCAAAATGTCAATTGTAATACACTTCTCTTGAAGATATAGTTAATATAGTTGACATGGTTGAAGCTATTTTTCAAGCACCTGGAAATATAAGTATTGATTTAGAATATCATTCCATAGGAAAGGGAAGATGTAGTTTCTTTAAAGACTGACATCTTCCAAGTATCTTCCAAATAACACAACTCTCTTTGATTTGTTTGTATGGACATACCTAGATTTACTACAAAATTGTTTGTCACTGAAGGTGTTACATTCAGATTTTTAATTTCTGGGGTATATATACTTAAAGTTGAACATTAAATTAAAATTATTGTCAAGGAGAAAAAAATAATAGCCTGATGTGGACTTTCCACAGTATTGTGAGAAAGACAGGATTTACTCACAGACAAGCAGGATTGTGAATTGATTGGCAGTTAAAATGACATAGCAAGGGGTTTTATAAAAGGGTTTAGTGTGTGAGGTGACTAAGGAATATTCATTTTCTCTCATTTTGTCAAATTATTCTTTACTTACTTTAAAATATATTATTTAGAAATATTGTCTAAAGTAGGTAATTTAAACAAAAAGCATGCATGGATAATCAACATCTTGGGCTCATACCAAGATGTAATAAAAAGAACTTTGTTTCTGCATGAAGCTTATAGAGTGTATGCCATTAGACTGAAGAATCAGAAGCTTTGAGAAAAGTTTCTTTACTTTGTTAAGATATTTTATACCATTAACCCCATAGTTCTCAACTGAGGGTGATTATGTCTTCTAGGGGATAATTGTCACGTGTCTGGAGACGCCTTCCATTGTCACACATGGGGAAGGGAAACGGGGTTCTATTGGCATCTAAGGCAGAAGTCAGGGGGGCTACTAAATATACTACAGTGATGGGACAGTCCTCAATAACATGGAGTTATGTGGCCTCAAATATCAATAACTGTGAGATTGAGAACCTTGCCTTAACTCCTAAGATAATATAATATTTTGCTATACAACGTAAGTGCTAGTGTAGGAAACAATGATTCTAACTAGATCATTAACAGATACACTTCATGTGGAGTTGTATTATGAGCCATAAGTGAGAAGCTTATCATTTATGAGAATCTCCTGTCATCATATTACCCCCTCCCTTAAACTACATGACAGAGACAGAGATTTGAGAGGATCTTTTTGAAGATATTTAAAATATATGAAAACTAAAGTCACACATGTCACATTATTTGCTTCATCAGAAAAATTGTGGAACCCATTAACAAATAACTACAGAAATTCAGCTCTATAAATAAGAGAATTTATTAAGTGTAGCCACAATGATGAGAGTCTGAATTAACTAAAAATTAAATATTGAGGAAAGAAAAGTTCTCCAAAATTATTATTTTACTAGTCTTCATATCAGCATCATTTAGATTTTTGCCTGATGTGTAACTTCTTTTCTATACTATCCTAGTTAAATATAATTTTTAAATCATTATTTTAACCAGTTTCTTATGCTACTGTCCAGATAAATACCTGTTTGGTAGTGGTAAATGATGTATTATATATACATGCTGATTTACAATGATGCACACCTTAAACTTTCAAAATGTTATGATGAAATGCTTCTTCAATAAATTTAATTAAAAATGAATAAACCTGCTCTATAATTTCATTATATATTTTAATACTTTCATTTATTTCTCTTTTAAGTGTCTCCATGTAACTATGCTTATTTTTATTTGAAGACTTTCAAAATATTAACATTTCTACCAAACTAAAATAAATTTCTAAGGTAAATTTATTAGAAAGAAATCTCAGTTGAGTAATGCTACTTATCTAGTACATAGTTCAATATTAATGCATGTGTGAAAGATAATGTTGCTAACTGTTGCTTCTTTAAAACATCAAGAAATCTCTACTGTCAAATTAACATTGAAAGTTCAACTATTTGAAAGATTACTTTTCTGCTTAGCAAATTAAAAGCTTAGATTCATTTTTCCTCCATTCTGTGCATCAGAATTCTATTAATAGTAAGGGAAAAATTTTCAAAAACAAAATATTTTCGAATAATATTCTTCACATAACTTTCAGATATTCAAATCTATCAACTAGATTGCAGACAGTCATATATATTATTTCTTATCACATATCCATGAGTGTTTAAGCATCCCATGCCAGCCTTGTTTCTCATTACTATGACAATAGAAACATGACTGCACTTGAAAAGTAAACATGCCTAGTATAATAATGCTCCAACTACACTGTAGGAACTTTTTATTCAGGAACGACCACCTCATATAGTTGAATTCTGCCTACATAATGGCTTTTAAATTGTTTGTTTCGTCTTCTTTCTTACTTCAATCACACCAGTTTGCACAGAGTACACAGCACAAAGGACAGTTTGGAAATTTGGTTTTCAGACCTCACCTTCTATGTGAACTCCCATCTTTCTGAAACTTAATTGACTTTAATATCCTTCATATTCATAGGCCTCAGCCTCTCCTTCTAAGAATTACTGATTTATTTTTTGTAAATTCTAAGTTTCTTTCTCTCTATAAAATTCTATGTTTAGTTGAGAAGAGTAAAGATCATTTTTAAAAGATGGTTACTGTTGCTTTGCAAGTTGGATTTATGCTAATATACAATAGCTTAGCAAAACAACTTTATCTGCCAATAGAAAACAAAAGTATATAAACAAATTTTAAATGAAACCAGAGAGAACTAAGTTTGATTCATCATTAGCATGGGTTATAGAGAATGATATTTTGGAATTATTAAAATAAATAAGTGGTTGAACTTTGAAATCAACCAGATCTTAAATGGAATCATTCCTTTGCCACTCATTAACTATGCATCCTTGAGAAGTCCTTTATTTTTTGAATATTGATGCCCTAATATAAAATATATGTATAATATTACCTAATTTTCAAGATAAAATGTTTATAGCCTAGCATAATGTCAGGCATATAATAAATTTCAGTGAATAACAATTATAAATATTATAACCCTCTCTATAAATGACAGTAATCAACATTTATGTTCTCATTAATATATTTATTTTAATGCCTACATGTAAGACTATATAAAGGAAGCTCTCCAGCTTATTTTCAGTGGACCAGGAACTATGATTAAAATTTCAAATATTACATTTTAAAATTTACAAATATTCATATAAATGTAAATTGTTATAATCCAATATAACTATGCTAATATTACTATCAAAAATTTAAATTCAGGGTACTGGGTGGCATGAGAGAAAAAAATGGAGCCAAAACTAACTCTGAATAGCTGTGGCACCTTGGAAAAAATGCATAACCTTGTTCACCTATGTTCCTCAATAAAAGAGGGTTTAAACCGGATAAACAAGTCACTTTCTGTTTTAATTCTATCGTACTTAGACCTCACGTCTACTGTTTAAAAACAATGTCAGTTTACCAAAATCTGCCTAGAAATGTTTCTTTAACAAGAAGAAAATACGTCCTGGTGGAGTAGTGGTTGGGTGAAGTCCACGTACAGTCGTCCCTCGCTACACCGCGGTTCACTTACCGGGGCTTCACTGTATCGCGGGCTTTTTAAAAAGTGTATCTAATTCTGTATTGCAGAATTTTCACTATATCGCGGGATTTTGCGGTATAGGTATACTTCACTAGTAAGTACCCACATAGAATTTTATGTTGTTAAAATTATGTAGGTTTAAGAGTGTAGAAAGTGTTTATAAGAGTGTGGGAAAGGTTAATAAGAGTGTGGGAAGGGTTTATAGGAGAGTAGGAAGGGTTTATGAAGCCTTAAATATATATAAATTATAAAATAAACTATAACGCCACTACTTCGTGGATTTTCACCTATCACGGGGGTCTCCGGAGTGTAACTCCCACGATAGGTGAGGGGTTACTGTATATTCCAAGGATCCTAGTTTACATCCCAGGGATGGGGGAACAACCAAGATGAACAACTAAAATAAATAAATAAATACTTCCTCCTCCTCCTCCTCCTCCTCCTCCTGCCTGCCTTCATACCTGCCTGCATGATACTTTAAAAAAAAAAAAAAAACCAAGAGGGAATACTTTAAGTAGGTTGACCATATGCACTGTTCAAATGAGTGTCTTTTTTGTATTTCCCAATTGCTCCGTTGTTTCAATATAAAAGTCAATTTTGTCCTGTTTATAATAAACCAGGGCTGTTTATAACAAGCGGGCGAAAGGGACAGTGGAGTTGTACTGGGCCCAGTCTGTTGAGAGGGCCCAAACGCAGCTGTCCCTTTTGCCCTGAATAGAAGATGGACATTGCAGAGCCAACTCTAGTGGGCTGAGCGGCTACTGCTTTTCCCACCCGCTGTGAGGAATTAGGAGCAACAGGGGATGAGGATTTTTCCCCAACCCAACATGTCTGTTTCTTCAAAGGGAGCAGAACACCACAGGGTGGTTGAGCTGCAGGTAAGTACTATGGGGTATCTCTCTGGCACTACTGGGTTATTGGGCATTTCTGGCACTGGGATGGTTAAATCAGCAGGTGTTTTAGGCAGGACATTTAGGACTCTGTTTATAGTGGTGTCAAATTTGGCCTAAGTTGCCAAAATTCGTTGCAAAGATCCTGGCTGCTTGTATGAAGTCTTACCTACTTACCACACATCATTACCATGCCACTGTTGCTGGCCTGGTTGCCCTGCTTCTGCTCAGATTTCTCTGCCTCCTTCCCTCCCCTTAGCTTCCAGCACATAACCTGGTCTTGTTTTTTTCCCATCCAATGTCCCATTTTTGTCTCAAGGATATATGATCAGCCTAACTTTAAAGTATATAAATATGAACAAGTTAGGAGAAAATGACCCTCAAGATTTGCTTCACTTTTTTCCCTAAACACTAGTTTTTCAAACAAAAGACCTTCGGATGATTGATAAGCCATTTCCTGTCAAATGCAACAGCAAATCTTTCTGAGAGACTCAGTGGGTTTCATTCTTGAATCTCTCTTTAAATAGACTCATAGGGCAGCCTAGACAAAGAACACAATGACAAGGAAGACATTCAGAGTCAAGTTGAAAAGCCTTGCGTCCTTTAGAAGTAACTTTTTGTAAAAAAGTATAGAATTAATAATGTCCAAGAAGGATATTTACACAACAAAATTGGGAAGCTCAATTTAGTATTATCAGTTTATCAGGTCATAAGAGGTTGAACAGGGCACCACTGCATGTGCTATAAAGAGTTTGAAAATATTTTCTTTAAAAAAAAGGTATACAATATTCTCTTAACCTAACCTAACCCCATACTCAGCTAAAAGTTGAATGGCACATCTTTTCAAGTGAAAATTTCCAGCAAAATAAACTGAGGTCACAATTTTATAGTCTGATTGACAGCAAAAAGGCCTAGAAAGAACTTTATAGAGGTTATTTTTTTAAAGTATGTAGTGGTTATATTATTAAATAAATGCTGAAGCAAATCTACTTATGCTGACTTTAATATATGTATTGTGTAACATTTTCCACCATGAATATAATCCTTTTCCTCATAACCAGAGGTCTGGATATGTATAATTTTCTTGTTTCATGGTAGTTTTGGGGTTGAGAAAATGACAATTATGCCCAATAGCATATGATAAAATTAATTATACACATATACACCTTTTTAGTATACCCAGTGCAAAGTTGGAGGGTTGTAATATTTTTTTAGGAACTCCAAAATAATTCAACTGAAATAAACCCAAAACATAAATTTTATAACTGTTTTATCAGTCATTCTAGTCTTCTAAGTTTTTCTTCAATCACAGATAAATAGTAGCCATTTCCCTTAATGTATAATTTATAGCAAAGAGAATCTTAAAAACTGGAAAAACATTCTCTTTAAGCAAGCTAGTCACCTTGTACATTGGAATGAATAATCAGCCAGATGTTCACTGAGCTCTTTATAAACAGGCACTCTAGTAGGCAATGGAAGCACTATAACACAGTATGACATGGTCATGTTCTTTGAAGGAGTTTTTAATACAAGTAAAAAAACAAAATAAATGAAGGAAAAGTAGGAGGAAATAAGAGAAAGATGAAAGAATAAAAGAAAGATGATATTAGCAGTTATAAGAAATATAGTATATATATTATCTATAGTACCATGTATACATATATAGTAGATATATAGAAGATATAAGAACTTTTAGCATTCAGGAGCAGAAGAACTAAGGAAAAAAATTTATAGCTGAATATTTCTTTATGAATTTACATCTTTTCTTGCTATATTTTATATTCTGTCCTTGCAGGCATCCTGTCTTATCCTATACACCATATCCTATTCAGGATAACTTTTACCTAATATGAATTGGGCAGGGGGGATTCTATTTACCTAAGGTTTTTAAATCAAGAAAATGCTTGCATACTTATATTCCAGCAAAAAGGCAAAAAAAAAAAAAAAAAAAGGAATTAAGTTAGCAAATTAACGAGTAAACTAAGAAAAATATTTGAAAAATGTGAATAAGAATAAGGATGAAAAGCACTGGGAGTGGAAAATAATTATTATTCTTTACATTATATTTATAAAATCTCTCCATGTTGAGTATATTTTAGAAAAGAACTCAAAGATGTGAGGTACTAAGCCATGTAGATATTTCTTAAATTAAAATGTAGAAAGAAAGAGAAAGGCAAATGCTGTGAGGTAAGAATGTTGTCTCATACAATGTGTAGCAATGATAGCTGATGATTCTGTTTTTTTTTTTTTTTTTTTTTTTAATGAAAGGTACAGACAGGAGTGGAGGCAAGCAGAGACAGGCAAGAAGGAACAGAGAGGAGAAGCATTTTATTTATTTTTATTAAGTTGTTCATCTTGGTTGTTCTTACTGGTCCCAGGTTCCTGTTCTGGGACCTTGGGATGAATGTGAACTGTGTCCAACCCCTACTCCACCAGGGCACATTCTCTTGTTTGCTTGCTTGTTTTCTTAAAGGAAAGGTACTGGCAGGAATGAAGTCAAGCAGAGGCAGGCAGGCAGGAAGAGACAGGAGGAAGAAGAATGTTATTTATTTTTATATAGCTGTGCATCTTGGTTGTTGACCCCAGCCCTGGGATACAAATCTGGGACCTTGGAATGTATGTGGACTGCACCCAACTTCTATTCCAGAAGAATGCGCCAATATTCTTAGTTATTTGAGGAAATGCCAAACTACATTCTAGAGTCAAAGTAAGCAACAGAGGGAATAATAAGAGGTGAGCTAGGAGAGGAAAGTTTCTACAAGTCTTTTTAAAGAAATTTTATTTTCATTCGGAAATGTTTCCTAAGAGTATAATATTGACATGACTTGACTTATATGGCAGAAAATAATAGTCCATAGAAGAGAAAATATGGAAGAACAACAAATTATGAGATTATTGCAATTATCCAGGCCAGAGATCATGATGCCTCAAGCCAAGCAGCAGCAGTTGTATTTAACAAAATAAATAGCATTGTCTTCCATGCTCAAATTCTGAGCCCATTGCAAAATATACCTAAAGATTAAGTGGATAAGGGCTAAACTATTGTCTATATTTTAAAAACTGTACTGGAATGTGTAGCCTACCATAACAAGCAAAATGTTGACTCCTTGATCCATAGTCCAAACTTTGGATCAAACAACTCAATTAAAATAGTCTTCATATCATCTTCAGATAAAAAAATGTGTTCAGATATTTGTCTCCTGTTACTAAAGTAAAGAATAAACCAATCTAAGTTCTCTCACTTTGATAAATTAAATACAACCAACTGAGAAAGTTGGACCAACAATTAGTTAAAACTTCTCATGTGGTGGACAGTAACACATTTGAAAATGGATCATTATGGGCCAGTAATACCAAAAACTCCTTCTTGATAGGAAGAAAACGGAGAAATGAAGAGTGAGGAAAAACATTTCCCCTTAATGTTCTCAGATTTTGTCTTTTTAATCATTTGGGCAAACCAATGATTCCTGTTAGAATGGGTTGTATCAGAGGACCATCCTCCTACCTTCATGAGACTGTTTCTCAGACAGTATTCACAGCTCCTTTGGTTATTTTCCTGACAGAATTACTGGGAAATATATCTTTTGTTCCAACAGAGCTCTAAAATATACAAAAACACTATATTTATTTATTTATTGTGCTCTAAGATCAATTTATCCATGGTCAACATTCATTATTTTTCTTTTTTCACCAAAATTTAAAACATTTAAGCTTTAGGTAATAGCATAAGAAGTTAAATGAGAAGCCAGAAAATGAGAGGAAGTATTAATAAAGCTCATAATGATTGGGGACTTTAACCCAGCATACATAAATGACTCTTAAAATTTAATAATAAAAAGGCAACCTATTAAAAATGGGGAAAGAATTTGAATAGCGATTTCTCTAAAGAAGATACACAAATGGCCACTAGGCACATGAAAAGCTGCTCGACATCATTAGTCATTAGGGAAATTCAAATCAAACCACAATGAAATACCACTTTACACCCACTAGGAAGGATATAATTGATGAGACACAATAACAAGTCCTGGTGAGGACATGGAGAAATTGGGCCCTCAAACACTACTGTTAAGACTGTGAAGTGGTACAGCTACTTAAGAATATAGTTTGATTGTTCTTCAAAAAATTAAGAATGGAATCAGCAACTGTCCCAGCAATCCACTTTTATTTACACACCTAAGAGAAGTGAAAACATGTGACAAACAGATTTGCATGTGAATGTGTGTAGCAGCACTATTCATAGTAGCCAAAATGGAGAAACAACTCAAGTATCCAGCAAATGAATAATGGATAAACAAGATGTGGTATATCATCCGATGGTATATTATTCAGTAATAAAAAGGAATGAAGTAATGATACATACTACAATATGGATAGACTTTGAAAACATTATGCTAAGCAAACGGAACTATTCCTGAAAGCCTATATATTGCATGTTTCCTTTTATATAAAGTGTACTGACTAGGCAAAAATGCACATTCAGAAAGTAGATGAATGGGTGCCTAGGGCTGACGGTGGATAATTTGGGGGAAAATGGAATGACTTCTAATGAGTATAAGGTGTATTTTTGGAGTGGTGAAAATATTTTAAAATTAGATTTTGGTAATGGTTTCACAATTTTGAATATACTAAAAACCACTGAATTGTATACTTCAGACGAGGAGTTTTATTGAGTGTGAATTATATCTCAATAAATCTGTTCAAAATCAATACTGTGTGTATTGTAGTGTCTAGGTGTACAGTTTTCTAATGTCTGCAACTTACTTTGAAATGCATCAAAATGATGAACTGATAACTGGCTATATGGATAGATAGAGGCATAAAGGCATAGAGGCATAGTTATATGATGAAGCAAAAAGCAAAATCTTAACAATCATAGAATCTGGGTGATGGTTATATGGTGACAACATTTCCACATGTATGAAAATTTTCAAATGAAATGTTGGAAAAAATACTTTAAAAAGTAACCCAAAGCCAAATTGTCCTAGAACCCAAGACTGAGTTTTGCAACCTATATTAATAATTTAGTAGTAACTATGTAAAGGACTATATATGTATGATTTTTTTTTTCAGTTTTCATCTCTCTGGGATGTTAATTAGCTTACCACTATTGTCTGGAATCCCCAATATATATATATATATATATATATTAATAGTTTTTTTCTTCTCCCAGCCCCAGGTCTTGAACCTAGGTCTTTGGGTTCTACATGTTCTGTACTTTAGTCACAGAGCCACAGGGGTGCACCAAATCCTTGTATATGAATTTAAAACTCAATTGACATAGCCCCATAAAGGTTAATCTTGCATTACAGGTTTATCATTTCTGGAGGGGAACTGTACCTACAGATGCATCTGCTTACTGAGAGTGGTATTTAAAACATTACTATTTTCCAAAATAGATATTTGTAATTATGGCAGCTCTAATCACTTAAAAGGCATCTTACTTGAGGTGCTTTTCTTTTCCTTTCCTTTAAGCATGTTCAAAATCTTATGTTTCCTTTGTGAGTTCCACATTTATGTTACTCAACGATGTGGCATTTCAATCTTGCACTACATTGATTATCTCTACTGTCTATGGGTGAAAAATTGCTTGTCCTTATACATTCTTTCTTCAAGGAATTTTTAAGGAATATTTGTACTACCATCATTTGTTTCAGCCTAAGTATATTGTTTCTGCTCATTTGTTTCAGCTTAAGTATATTGACTCTTAGTTGACTGTCAAAGACATTAATATTCTTGATCTCAAGTAGCATTTCTTTCTACTACCCATCTTTTTCCTGCACTGAGAAAAGCCTCTAGTATTCCATTTTCTTCTCTGCAGAGGCTCAGTTGAGTTTTTTATAGTTTGACCTAATTCTTAACCTGGTCCCTTCCCTGCTCCCACTACAGACAGGGCTAGTATTTTTCACTGGTACTCAGGGGCTTTCAGTTTGTGTTTAAAATCACTCCAAATCTGTAAAACATGCATGTGTAAAGATAACTGTAAACATTTTCCAGCTAAGACTAAAAGAATAGAATTGAAATCTGGGTCACTTTTTGCTTCATTCAGGCCATTTTCAGTGTAAATCTAGCCAAGTAGCTACCTACTAATACCAGTCATGCACAGTCTTTTTTAACTGCATATGGTAAATTCACAAATATGCTAAACCACAAAAAGATCCTTGAAAAATTAAATATATTGAAATAATAAAGTATATTCTCAAACAGTAGAATGAATTATAAATCACTAAAAATATATCTAGGCAAACTACACACACACACACGCATACCCTTGCATGTACAGGCACACAAAACAGTGAATAGAGGAAATTTAATAGTTTTAAACACATTTTTTAGTAAAGAAGTAAGGTCTAAATTGCTTGGTATATGCTTTCATCTCAAAAAAAGCAGAAAAACAAGAAAAATCAGTTCAAAATCATAGAAAAATAAAAATAGTAGCAGTAATTATAGCAATCAAAGGATTATAAAACATATTAACAAACGGAAATTATAAAGCCAAAATCTTGTTCTTGAAAAAGATCATTGAAATTCACAACCCCTAGTTATATTGATCAATAAAAAAGCAGAAAACAAATACTCAACATCAAGAATGGAAAAATGGCTATCATTGTGCATCCTACAGACATAAAGGATAATGAAAGCATCATAAACAAGTTAGAGGCTGCAAAAACAAAAGGGGAAGGTGGCAAGTGGAGTAAACGGTACTAATTGTATGGTAAACTTATTATATTATATACAGATGTTGATTTTCTCTGATACACACCTAAAACCTATTTAATGTTATAATGCAGTATCCTTCAAATCAATTAAACAATTAAAATAAATTTAAATAAAAGACATTGTTAGATGTCTGATAATGCAAATAAATGAAATCCTAAGTTTCTAAAAATAAGAAATAAAAGTTTTGGAATCACCAGTGTGTAAAATCAATGGTATTTAAATTCATGATAATGGATGAAATTATGAAGGGAATAATTGCAGATAAAGTTCTAAGAACTGAATCTTGGACTACTTCAGAGTTTAGGAGCCATAAATATGAAGTAGAAAAGAAGATTGAGAATAGAATAATTGGCCTATAAGTATTAGGAACATCAAAATAAATGTTCCAAGAAAATTAGATCAAAATAATATATCAAATGTTATTAATGAAATAATATGAGCATTGAAAATGGGCCAGTGAAATTGGAATTATGTTCCTTACTGGTGACCTTAAAAGAGCAGATTGCATGAAATGGTTGAAACAAATTCTTCAGTGGGTTCAAGAAAAAAGTGAACAAGGAAAGGTGAAAATAACTAGGGTATGTACAAATTTTTAAAAGATACTCTCTGTAATGGGAATTAGAGAAATGGAATAGTAATTAAAGGAGGAAAGTGGGATCAGGAGAGGTATTAATTTTAATGAATAATATTACAGATGTTTATTTGCTGATAGTAATAATCTAACCAAGAGGAAAACTATATTGAGGACATTTGTTGGCAAATATTTTCTCTAAAGAACCAGATAGCAAGCATTTTTAGACTTTCTGAACCATATGGACTCTGTCACAGCTCTTAAGGTCAGTTATTGTAGCACAAAGTAGCTATAGATAATATGTAAGTAAATGGACATAGGTGTGTTCCAATAAAACTTTATGTACTAGCAGATGAAAGGCAAGACTTGGATTGTAGGCCATAGTTTACTAATCTCTCATGTAGGGGAGAAAAAGGACAATTAAAAATTAAGTTCATGAGTAGGCAAGCCTTGTAGGATCCAGTGTACAAGATTATCATTTAATAAAAATGTAAAGTGGAATATGAATTCTGATGAAGATAGAATGGTAGATCATGTTTGGAAAAGCTATAGAACTTTGTTGATTGCTTTTATTTTCCCATGTTAGGAAATGTTAAATCATTCACCTGATTTTAATAATCCAATTCATCTCTGGAATGATTATCTTCACCTTTATTTATCCCAATTCCACCCCCTTCAACCAGTAAGAGAATCACTACTTTCTCTTTGAAAATGTCCTTGTTCTACCTATGTTGCTGTTGATCATTAGTAGGATTTTATCAAAAAGATAAATGGATAACTTCATGTCACTGTATCTTTTTCTCCACATCTAAACTCTGCCTCTGTTTTAGTTTAGTGTTAGTCATGGAATCTCTAGTGGCAAACATGGGGACTGCAGGTAGATCTGACATGTTATTACAGGAAGTGCTTTAAAAATTAATAACTCTTTCCTTTTACCTCAAATAGAGTCAAGAGTAGAAGATGAGTAGCTTGTCTTGAGGCATGACGATGGAGTATGAATAGCTCTTGCTTGGGTCATGTGACCCCTGCCTGTAATTTGTTAGCTGATATTAACGATTTGGGGAGGGGAATATGCTTCATATAGGCTAATTATGCAGCTTATAATTAATATATATGCTAATTTTAATGAATTAAGGGAACTGACATCTACTTTGATAGTGACATATATTTTTAGCTCAGTGAAAGGAATTGGGCCATCTCTGGCCTGAGTATTCAAGTGGAAACATCAGTGATAAGCCAGTAATGATATTTACTGCTCTTAATATATGAAAACTACACACTACGCTTTTCAGCTTTTCCCTCCTAGAAAACAAATTTGTTTTATACAAGGAGAAAGCGACAGAAAGTGTAAATTAATTCTTTTTAATAAGTGCTCCCAAAACCCTAATCTATTTTTCATGTATTAAACATTTAAAAAGATAGATTGGTCAAGCTGTTGGAATTATTTGTACCCCTTAACTGTACCAAACCAGATTCTAAATATACTGTGCTAATCCGCTGCTTTGCTTTTTACTTGAGATTGTTCTAAAAGTGTGCCTAACACTTTATTTTCCTAAATTTGTTAATCTTCAAGATAAAGAAGCCTGCTTAGCAATTCTCATCCTAGCTATTTGTTCTCAATTCCACAGAATCTTTCTCTTATGTGTATGCTTAGTTTAGTAGAGAAATGTCTTTTCTATTGTATAAAATGACTGTATTTCAACACTACTAAGATTTAGAAAGCATTTCGTTTTGTGAAAGAGTTCTTTGGCAGCCAACATTATTACAGAAGGTGCTGTAAACTATGGAAATTACAAAAGTAATAGCAGTGAGGATACAGATATCTGAGAAAATAATGTTTTCTGGGAGACAGAATACATTGACAAGTGATTTCTAACCTGCCCATCTTTCCGACTACTCCAAATTTTGAGGTAATTGCAAATGTTGATGCCCTGGATTCTACTGGGTCTGAGGCCATATTACCTCAGTCTTATGGGTAAAAAAACCTTCAGCCACCATATAAGCCATGTTTAAAGTAGAAAAAAACATACATAAAAATTTTAAAAACCACTTCAAAGGCAAGTATTTCTGGGTACAGACAGAACTTTCTGAAAATAACTTGTCACCTGAATGCTGGAGATTTATAATGCTTTTACTGTGATACTAATTTTTTTTTCTCCATAAGAAATGATTCTCCATAATTTCCAAGAAAAATAACAAATGGGGTGGGGAATAAACGAGAGCCCTAAGTCACTAATATTGTATCTATTCTTGATATTAAGTGTAGAATTTAGAAAAAGAAAGAAAACATCAAAGCACTTTAATCCAAAGGTTAAAAACACAGATGCAGAATCCAGGCTCATAAACAAGGTAACATTACATAATGTCTCTGGATTTCTGGTTTCTAATATTAATAATACCTATGTCACAGGGTTATCACAAGTAGTAATGTTTTAATATTTGTCAAAATCTTAACCCATTGTCTAGCAAATTGTCACTTTAAAACACTGTGTGAGGGGAAGTTATTGATACAATAGGATATGGCACACGAAAGGCAGTTGGGGGCATCACTGACTCAAGCTATGTCATAATACG
Source organism: Solenodon paradoxus (assembly GCA_004363575.1). Classification (NCBI taxonomy): domain Eukaryota; kingdom Metazoa; phylum Chordata; class Mammalia; order Eulipotyphla; family Solenodontidae; genus Solenodon; species Solenodon paradoxus. Next base: position 24,029 of record RJWH01006256.1, read on the forward strand.
AACAAAGACTGGAGAAACTCAAAATTGTATATTTGCTCCGAGGTCATTTCTGCCTTAATCACTTTAGCTACAGATATAGACTTTCTAAGATGCTTAATGCTAGATTAATTATGTCCCTTACTTCACAATGAATAGAAATATTTTTGCTTTCCTCTAAGAACTTTTAGCATTATTAATATCATTATTGGATAGTTTCGAAACATACAGTGCATAACTTTAAACTTAAACGTGTTAAGCTCCCTCTTCACTGGCATCAGATAAACTGAAACACCAATAACTCAGTTACTTTTTGTCTTTATTAAGAAATCTGATTAGACTTGCCCTGAAACAATTTATTTGATCCTGTTAGGAAGTCTCACTCTTAGAGAGGTCCATTAACTCTTTCAGGATTTTGTGGAATCATTGGGGAAATCTCTAATCGCTAAAGACACAGGTGAATGCTGTGAGTACCAAATTATGCATGGCAGCAGCAATTTCCTAAAAGACCTGTGATTTCTTAGTGGTTAAAAGCTTTAATGTGCCTCCAGTGCCAAAGTCATTAAAAGAGAATGATTTAGGCACAGGGAGAAACTAAAATATAAAGCTGTGAGGGCATTGCAAATAATGTCCCCAATAAAAGTGCTTGAATATTAGTGTCAGGTGCAACCATTTCCTTCATTAATTGCAAAGCACAGAGAAAACTCATCATAAGATGGGACAAGAATAATTAAAAATAAAATTTAAAACCGTTCATTATATATTAGCATTTTCCTCATATTTACAAAATTTTCCTTTTAAAGGATCTAAGGAATACCACAGTCTCTATTGTATTAATTTTGCAACCCTACCATGAGCTCCTTTAAGATGCGTGTCACTCAGTTTTTGAAATGGAAAAAAAATGAGAGTAGCTGTATTTGAGGAGTGGAGCTTGTGATAGCCAATTATTTTATTTTGCTTTAGGATTGCATTTATTCTTAAAATAATTTAAATGAAATTTTAAAATATATGCCTTTAAGTTCTTCAAAACAGCTATTTGTAAATATCTATATTCTTTTAAACTACTGAAATGTATGATTTTTGAATAGCTTCAGTCAAAGCATTCCAACCATGTACGATTCCAATTAGATTTGAAATTCCATCATTTGCATGAGTGCATAACATTTTATTGAGTTGAACTGTCAGAACTTGATCATTTTTCTATTAGAAAATATTCTATTTTTAATCTCATAAAATGGTGTAATTAACAACCTTTTTCCAGTTTTATTGAGAAATAATTTGAATACAATAAGACCAATTAGTTTTAAGGATACAGTTACACAAGCTTTGAAAATTGTATTTCTGTAGTCATTCTCATAAAAATGATATAGAAATTTTAAATCCACCAAAGTTACCTGGTAACTCCTTGCATTTACTCCTCACATCCTCTCTCCTAGGCAAACATTGATTTGCCTTCTGTCATTATAATTTTGCCTTTTCTAGAATTTCATATAAATGACATAACATCCTATGTAGTATTTTGTGTTTCACTTGGTAACTTAGCATGATTCTGAGACTGATTCATGTCATTGTGTATATCAATATTTTTTCTTTTTTATTACAATGTATGGATAGCACATCCATATACAATCCATACACAATACAGATTATTTTTCATTAATGTTATGAGACACTTGGGTTTTGTTTTATTTCCAGTGTGAGCTAATATATATACATATATACGCACATATATGTACATAGACATATATATATACATACATACAAATATATATATATATGAAATTTGACTTTGGAAGTTTGTGTATAAGTCTGTGATGTTTAAGTTTTAAGTGTCAATCTAACTGGAAAATGGGGTGCCCAAATTTTTGGTGAAACATTATTCTGGATGCATCTGAGAAGGTATTTGTATGAGATAGTAGACTGAGTGAGGCAGATTACCCTCCCTAAAGTAGGTGGCCCTCATCTAATCAGTTGAAGGCCTGAATAGAACAAAACTCTGATACTCTGGAATAAAAGGGAACTTATCTGCCTGACTGATTTAGGCTTTTCCACAGACTTTGTTCAGACTTGAAATGTAGACTGAAACATCATCTCTTTCTGGGTCTCAGGCTGGCTAGATTTACACGGAGAACTTGAACCACTGGCTCTCCCAAGTCTCCAGCTTGGCAACAGCAGACTTTTCAACCTCCATAATTACATAAATCAAATCCTTAAAATGAATATTTTTTTTCAAAATTGTTGCACCATTTGCAACCCAAACAGTAATGTACAAGAAATGCATTTGCTTCATATCCTGGTGAAACTATGTATTCCAGTATTTTTAGGTTTCAGCAATTCTAGTGTGTGTATCATTGTGGTTTTAATTGAACTTCTCTGATGATCAGTGATCTTAAGCAGCTTTTTATGTGATTATTGCCCATGAATATATCTTATTAAATATTTCTTCAAATCTTCTGCTCATTTAAAAACATTTGTTTCTTAATATTGAGTTAATTTTTTTCTTTTACTTTTTTGGATACAAGGCCTTTGTCAAATATATCCTGCCAATAATGTCTCCCATTCTGTGACTATGTTAACTTTCTTAACCATGTCTATCAAAAAACAAAAACTATCAAACAAAAAACACTGCTTGTTTTGTCTTTTTATTTTCCTAAGGATCATACTATTGCTAAAGTCAATATGAAAAAAAATGCATCTTATATTTTCTTTAAGAAGTTTTATATTTTTATGTCATATTTAGGTGTATAATCTATTTTAAGCTAAATTTTGTATATGATATGGAGTCAGTTTTCTTTTTTACTATACAGGTATCCAATTATTCCAGTAACATTTGTTGAGAAGAGTAGTCTTTCCCAATTCAATTACCTTAAACACCCATGCCAAAAAAAATTAACCATATATGTATATATATATACACACATATATATGCCTATATATATATATAAATAGGCATATATATATATGAGCCTATTTCTGAAATCTTGATTGATCTTAAGGTCTTCTTTTATGTCAATAGCATGCTGCATTTTATTTTAGCATTAGAGTAAATCTTGAATTCAGTAATGTAAGTACCCCAATGTTAATTTTCTTTACCAAACCTGTTTGGGCTATTATAGATTATTTTTATTCTCATATAGTTGAAATAACGAACCTATAAGTTTGACTGGGATTTCAATGAATCTGTAAATCCATTAGTAAAGAACTAACATCATCTTAACACACTGAATCTTCTAATTCATGAACACACACGCATTTGTGTGTTCTTTAACTTCAGTAATGAATGCTTTGCATTTTTTCAGTATCAGATCTCTCATATTATTAAATTTATTTATAGATACTTTATATTTTACATTATAAAATGGAGTTTTTAATTTCATTTCTAAATTTTCTTTTTTATATTATACAAATACAGTTAACTTTGTGAACTGGCCTAGGAAACTGCAACTTTGTGAGATATACGCAGGTCAATAATCTACTTTAAGCTAAATTTTATATATAATATGAAGAGTCGGTTTTCTTTTTTTTTAACCACATTTACATTTACGTAGTAACATTTTTGTATATTTTTTTACATTTTTCCATATACATAATCAGATCATCTGCAAATATAATTTTACTTTATTTCCCAAATTGTATGTATCTTACTTACTCATATATTCATTCAATTTTGTCTTTTTTGAGCTGTCTGGATCCCTCCAGTATAATATAAAACATAATGTGGTAAATTTTATAAATAGTCATACTAATGAACAAACTGAACACGGGAGAAGAGGAAAACAGAAGAGGAAAACAGCTTTTTAATTTAACTGTTACTCATAATGAGGCACCAAAAAATACTGTCTAAAAACCCAGAAAACTAAGGATATTTTATAATGTATGAATGTTTAATGGTAGCTACTAGAATGAAGAATCTTTATAATCTCCTAAATATTAAGGACTACAAAACACTAAAAATATTTAATTAATAACTCTCCTAAGTTATTGTTTGTTTCAGATTGAATCACAGCAAAAAAAAAAAAACAATAAAATGATCAGAATCCCCAGTAAAAACAAAATAAGCATTAAAACACAAAATTAGAAATTGTATGGATGAATAAAGTCACTAGCAGATTTTTGAAAATCATGAACAAGGTGCTTTAGGTAGCTCTACTTGAAAAAAGAAACTAAATAGATAATTTTCCAGAAAATCTATCAAAACATTACCATAACAGAAAATAGAAACAAATTTCCTGAAAGAACTAGAGAAACTTATAAGTGCCTCCTCCCTGCAAATGACACCAAGTTCAAAGAGTTTCCTATGAAAGTCTACCAAATCTATAAAAACAGATAATTCTGATAAGTCATCTATTCAAGAAAACATAAAAAGGAGTTATTAAAAATTATTTTCACAAAGTAGAAGTAATATCTTATATATAACTGGAAAAAGCACAAAAAAGAAAAATAACTTCCCTTTTCTCTCATTAATGCATCTCATTGATGCAATTTAATACAAAACAGTATAATCTGAATTTTGAAAAGACATTTAGGCTGGATTCAAACCTATTTCTTTAAAAACACCTTGATAAAATAGAATTCAGTATATATTTAATTTAAATTAATATATATACATGTGTGCATATATGTACATATACATACTCAAGAAAACATTTTATATAATAACAATATATTGCAGGTATCCTTGTTAAAATACAGAGGAAATAATGTTTACTACCACAACTTCTAGTTAATATTATATAAGATGTATCAGTCTGTGAGATTAACAACAGAAAGAAATTAAAGGTATAAAAATGTGAAATAAGAAGATAAATGTATATCAGATGACAGATAACATGAAAGCATTCCATAGTCTCAGGAAAATGATCAGAAAAGCTACTAGAAACAATAAGTTATTGGGATATAAAGTTAGTACCGAGAAATAGAGGTCTTCCACATAAACAAAACTCATTAAAAATTAAATAAAAAAGAATCAATTCTTTAGAATACCAAGAAGTAAATGAGAATATTTCTAGAAATAAGTCTAAAATAAACCCTATATGTTTTCTGAAGGGCTCAAGTTGAGTTGAGCTAATGGAAAAATATACCATGCTTTATCTAGTCTACATTCAACTATGCAAAGATGTCTACTCCTTCTAAAATGAATTTATATATTATAAATTTTAGAAATAACACATTAATATAATATCTAGTATAAAAAGTCTATGTGTTGTTTGCTTCACTTTCTAAAATTAAACAAATATTACTGAAAGTTTATCTGGGAAAAGAAGTATGCTAAATAGATATCAAATATTATTTTAAAAATCAATTAAGGGATACGAGCCCTATACAAAATTTAAATCTACCGTAACACTTACAATTAAAATTGTTATATTTATATATAAATAGATAAAACAGTGAGATAGGATGGAAAGTATAGAATAAGTACAGAAATTTGTATATAACAAAAGTGGGATATAAAATCATTTAGTAAAAGTGATTTTTTTAGAAGAAATTCTGTTTGGGAAACTGGGAGTTATTTGTGTGGACAAAAGGATAAGTTTTAGATCTATCTCTCACAGTTCATCAGAATGAACTTGTATTATTGTATAAAAGATTAAAATGAAAGAAAATGAATTCCCATAAGTATCAGAAGTAAACACAGGCAATTTCTTTAACAATTGAGTGGTGCTTTCAGACAAGAATAAAAATTCAGAGGTCAAATAAAAAGAGCAACAATATTTACTAAATTCTCTTTAAAAATCATAAGCAAAGTTAAAAGAATAGTAAAACATTACAGTTTTTACCACAGACAAAAGACTAACCTCTTTAAGAGGTTAAAAAAAAAAAAAACAAGGATAATAAGAGTAGCAATCCAAGAGAAAAAATGGCAAATGAGCTGACAGTTTTCAGAAAAACAAATATAACTGGTCTTTAAAAACAGAAAATAATTTTCTGACCGTTCACTTAAAATAAAAAAAATGCAGACACACACTATAAAGATGCTTTCATTGACCTCTATCACATTCAAACTTGTTCTACAAGTCAAAGTTGGTGGGGCTGTGGAGAAAGTAATATTCTCATATTTTGCTGGTGAGAGTGATAAATGGTGTAATTTGTATACAGGGAAATCTGAAATTATTTACCAAAACACAGTACAGTTATCCTTTGACCCATGATACTTACTCTAGGTATTTGGCCTACAAAATGCCTATATGCATTCTAAATGATATAAAAACGAGGCTACTCATCGAGGCAATGTAATAGTAAACAACTGGAAACCAATCATATATATATATTGATAGGAAATTGATTAAATAATCCAAGCTATTTCTACACATGGAATATTATGCATTATGAAAATAGTTAATATATTATTTACATAACAAGATAGAGTGATCTCCAAAATAAAATAAAGAACTATTGTATATGTTGCTTTTTCCTAAGAAATGAAGCTATGAGAATACTTTCATAATAGCATATAATTGCATAATATACTGGGAAGATAAGAAAATAAATCAAATAAAATTTCATCAGTTCACAGTGGAGTAGAATAGATTGAAGGGATGGAATGGTAGGAAGACTTCATAATATGCATTTTAGATCATTTTAATTTTTGAAATATACACATATATTATCTATTGATTTTCAATGTTAAAAAACAATCAATAGGAGTGCATCCTTGCTCTTTACATTTGAAATGCATTTTAAATAACAGTTTAAAAAATTTTATTTAACATTGCATTATAACATCATATAGGCTTAAGGTGTGCATCATTGTAAATCAACATCTATTTACATTGAGTTTCTACTCTTTTATTTTTTATTTATTTCATTTAAAAATATTTTATTTAGGGAACATTACCTCAAAACATTAGATATATTTGAGGTATATATCACCATAAATCAATATCTAAATATACTACGTTAAGTCTACCAAGAGTTCAATTCTTATCCTTTACTATCTAATTAACCTCTTCCTCTTCTGGTGGCCACTAATTTATTTCTATGTACTGTAAGTTTATTTTTGTTTAATATGGTTTATTCGTTTGGTTTCTCCTCTACCAGAATGCATCCAACAGATTTTAAGTCATATAGTTACAAATGGAAAAATTTTATTGATAAATTGGTACTAGAGAATTTATATATCAACCAAATACAAGACAAAAGTGTTCTTTCAGTGACTGTCTCTTCTTTGTGAGGAACAGCATTCCTTGCTTATTGCACATATTTTGAGGACTAGGATAAAGTACTGGGGAACTGAGTTCATGACAGTTTGGAATACAGAAATTGTTTCATTTTTCCTAGGAAGAACAAGAAGAGGAAAAAACTTTTTTACTCCAGCTGTATTGCAGTATAATTCAGTGGGTTACCTATCTACCAACTTTGTTGGAATATAGCAAATTCTTCAAGCAACAGAAAAACAGGTTATAAAACCCATTTGTCAATTCATTTTTTAAAATACAAAAAGATGTAAGTATGTTTAGTTCTTTACTGCTCAGAATTGAGTCTACAAACAGAATTATATTGACATTTATTAACAACAGTATTGTTGCCTGACTTTTCACTAAATATGATTGATCTGCTTGCATATTCTAAGTATATTTCCATTTTAAATTAATCCTACATCCATTATTATAGGGTTCAAATCAGATATTGCATTCAGATTCCATGTTTGCAATTCCATATTATTTAAGTAAGAGACTTGGTCATAAATTGTAGCACATCCTAATTGCAGGACAAAAAGTATCTATCCCCAAGGACAAACTGCATAGATCAAGTCAGAATCTTTAACTGAATCTTTCAGTAGCCCTGTAAGAGTCATCCCATGACAATTAAATTGGTAATATGCACGAGAATGCAATCAAATACTAATCTCATTTCTAAAGGACATGAAAACTGTCTGAGGGATACATTCCCTTTCTAAAATATTTCAAATGCTCTTTAAATATTAAGATAAAGGTTCAGATCAACAATCCCCAAATGGAGACTACACTGAGAGTTAATAGCAACTGAGATAGAAAATTTTGTTTTTCTCCACCCGAGAACAGATTCATTTGCAATAATTATAAATAATAAATTTGGCCTGGTGAATATAGATGCCGGCATTTTAACGAGGTAACGTATTTATTTTTTAACACTTTACTTATATTTTATTTTTTGTGTCATTACAGATGAACTCAATATATACTTGGTTGGAAATTGTAAATGTACCACACTGCATTCTAAAAGCTGTTAAATACCCACACGCAAACACACACAGGGTATGGTTTAGATAGAATAAGCAGCAAATTAAAATGATCATAAATTAGTGAAACTTAATATTAAAATATAAATTCCTAGGAATAATATACATTTTGTTATGAAATTGCACAGAAGAAAAAAGTTGTTAATCTTTTAAGTGTAAATCTTTCAAATAGTTATATAAATATAACTAAATCTAAATCATAACTTATATTAAAAATCAAATTCTACAAATACAAATGTCCTTTCAATTAATTTTCCATCAGTAATGTGGTTATCTGTGAAAACAAGAGGAATGTGTCATCGGCCTTTCTTAGTGGTTTTGTATTCTCTAAATCAATCTAGTGCTACCTGCTGCTTCTGAACCTATTTGGTCTAACCAAAGTGGAGTCATTTAAATATCACAACATAGACCGAAGCCCTCCAGGTATTATTCACATTCCAGTGCCTCTTAGGGCATCTTTCTCTACTCTCTCCCTCCATAATATTTCTTTTTTTCAGGGGCATGTAGTGATTTTCCTCTCTATCAGTTCTCACAACCTCTGATTCTCTTTTTAATCTGAATGAGATTTGGGGGATCTGTTCTTATCAAATCTTTCTTCAGACTAATTCACAATCTTACTTAGGGCAAATATTCATTCTCTGTAAATCATTAACTAAGTAGAAGTAAGTACTTCCTTTGTGCCAGTCATGAGACATATACAGTCTTAAACATTTCTAAGAACATATTAAGGTAGGTACAGTATTTTTAAGAAAATTAAAACATTTTAGTATTATATACGTAAAACTAAACATCCTATATGAACAGTATTAGTTATTCAGCAAGTGAACACACTGCCATAAAGAATGGAGACCCAGAAATAGTAGATTTTCATCATTCTAGAGGCCTAATCATACTTCCTACTTGAAAGAAAATGACTATCTTGACTTCCAACAAAGTATCATTTGTCTGCTTTGGAAAATTTTAGAAATGGGATCTCTAAGTGGTTCTCATGTATATGTGGCTTCTTTTGTTTGGTGTGTAAGATTATCAGTGGTGTTTTATGCAGTAGTAGTCCATTTTTCTTTGCTGTATAGCATGCCATTGCATGAATAAATGACTCGTTTATCTATCTCATTGTTGAGTGGCATTTGGGTTGTTCCCAAGTTTGGGTTTTGTGAGCTCATTAACTTTCTTCCCTAATTTTTATTAACATATTGAGTGTATGTTGACTATATAAAAGCAGTATTGTTCTACTGTGGTGGATGTGGTGTGAAATACATGCAAACTGCAGTACCATTTCATTACCTTAATACAGCAAAATAATGAAACTATTTAAAAAATAAAATGAAAAAAGCAGTATTGTTGAATCAGAGAATATACTTATCTTCAAATTTAACAGACACTGCCAAATAATTTTCCAGAGTAGTTCTATCAATACACACCGTAATAAGAAGTATATGAGTTCCATTTTTCTATATCCTTGTCAATAATATTGAGTATTTTCAGTCTTTTCAGTTGTATTCAGTCTAGTGAACATCTACATTTAATTTGAATTTCCCTAGTTACTAATAAAGTTGAATCACTTTCCATAGGATTATGAATTATTTTATATTCTCTTTATGAAGTTTATTACAAAATCTCTTGTCCATTTTTTGCACTTGTGCTCCCTATCATTTTTCATTCAGTTATAGGTCTTCTTTCTCTATTATTGATACGAAATACAGAATTTTGTCAATTATATGGTTTTCAAATATACTGGCTTGTTAAGTCTTAAAAGGTATCATTTGATGAAGTCAATTTCTTACTTCTAACACAGTTCAACATGTCAATATTTTCCTTTACAGCTGAGGAAATCTTCCTCTTCCACCAAGTTCATGAAGATTTTCTTCTATGACCTATTTGGTGACCATATTTTCTTATTTTGAGTGCCCTTATTTTTCTGGGCATACTCTAGATTTTCTATTTTCCTTCCAAGGATCCATTTGTCTATGTACCAATACTACACTATCTTAATCATAATCTTGGTATCTTTGAGTAAAGAGGCCCCAACTTTGTTCTTCAAAGTTGTTTTAGCTGTACTTGAATTCTTTATACATTTTAGAATAACCTTTCATGAATTTCATTTGTTATTGACTTTATAGGTCAAATTTGTAGAAACTGACATCTTTTCAATAATGAGTCTTCCAATCTATGAACATGTATAATTCTTCATTACCTGTCTTTAAAAATCTCTTTTTGATAGTTTTTTATTCAAATATACCTTTCTGTATAGAGAGATGGACTATATTTAGTTATATTTAGTCCTAGGTATTTAGTGTTTTCTGATACTACCATAAATAGCATTATTATATTTCATCTTCTAATTGTCAGCTGCATATCAAAACACAATTGCAATGACCTAAATTCTCATCAACTTCATGGAGTAGTAATCTATCAGCATTTCATTTCAGATTTATCTAGCATTTCTCACAACTACCTTGGGTTTCTCTAATAAATCAGTAATAGGGTGCAACAGTAATATACAAAACAGAGATGCAGATGAGTTAGTACCCTTTAAAGAGGTTTAACCAAAGAATGGTGGAATCTATAAGATGTAAGTTTCTCACTTTGCCCACGCCCCACCAAATGACTGCCACTAAGGAACACTTAATATAATTTTTCAGATAATGGCATGTGTGGAGTAGTCAGTCATTTGTAGTAGTAGCTAGCTTAATAATATATTTTTTTTAACTTTTGTTTTGTTCTCTTCTTTTCTCTCCTTGAATTCCTGTGACTCACTGCTGCTTCCTGAGGCATATTCCCGAATAAAGGACTCACACATAATCCTTTGCTCCAAAGTTCAGGAAAGTCATAATAGTCTATATATACATATATAGAGATAGATAGATAGATAGACAGACAGACAGATAGATAAATGTGCCTTACTTAGTCTCTTCCTTAATGTCTATATTCAATCAGTACATTCTTTGTGATGATTTATTTTTGTCCAGACTTTGCAAAGAAACATAAACCTATCCCAGCAAACCTATATCACCATGTATCAAGACGGGTTATTTGTCTTCCTTACTTCTTTATCCATTACACCTATAACACTGCCTGGGCTTTAGTAGGCCATTTGATAAATATTTTGTTGAGTGAATTTTTTGAAAAAAGCATGAAGAACATGCTTCCATTTATGAAGAGGGTAAAATGAAAAAATGTTTTAGTTAACTATTGAAAGACTATTAATTTTAAATGAAAGCATACACTTAAAAATGGGTGGAAATGAAGCTCCCTGGATATAGAAAGAGTTCTATAAGATACTTCAGATTGAAAAACATGAAAATAAGGAGTATTTAGTTTCCAGGCTAAGACAATAAAGGAGAACAGGAGGAATTAACTTTAGGGAGGCATAATTTATATGCAATATAATTCATCCATTTTAAGTGCTAGGTTTGATGAGTTTTAACAAATGCATTGCATCATATAACTACCATGGAAATCATGACATAAAATATTTCCATCATCTCCCCAAATTTCCATCATGTACCTTCACATTCATTCCTCTCCCATGACACCAGCTCTAGGCAAGCAATGAGTAACTTTTAAAAGTTGTTTCTTTTGCGCATATGATTTTCAGGATAATAAATTCATACCAATCTATTTGCATATCATACCACATCCACTATCAGAGTTCTAGTGCCCATCACTGCCACCATTAACTCCTTCATTCCCTTGTTCCCTCCAACTTTTCCCCTGCCTCCCCTCTGGTAACAATTAAATATCCTATGAATGCTGTGTTTTTTTCAGTTCCTTCAATGCTTTACACTCCACATATGAGTGAAATTATCTGGTATTTTTCTTTCTTTCTGGTTTGTTTCACTTAGTATATTCACTTGTAGTTTCATCCAGATTGTTGCAAAAGGCACCATTTCATCTTTTTTAATAGCTGCATAGAATTCCATTGTAGTAAAAGACACAACTTTATCCAGTCACTTGCTGATGAGCATTTAGGTTTTTTCCATGCCTTGGCTATTATGAATTCTGCAAACAATGTGTGAATTAAAAAAATTTCAATCACTATCCTTAACCAATTTTGATTTTGTACTCCTAGGTGGGTATGAGATGAAAAAAGCTGAGCTATAAGAAGTGTTTCCACAGGTACCCAAACCAGAGAACTACATGGTTGAGCTAAGCACTGCAGGAATGGATCAGCCTCCCTTAAAAATTCTCGCTGGGTGTTTTTGTAGGGATTAGCTATAAAATTGCAAGATTAAGTTGCTAAAAATGTCTTTATATGGCAACAATAAGACAAAACATTAAGGAATTTATCAGAGAGTCCTTAACTGAGTTTAGAAGTTAGACTGACTGTCCTTCCCCATGAGGCTTATGAAATTGAGGTCTCTATAAGCCCTACAATGTCAATAAATGATACATGGGAGTGGTTAGAGCAGGAAGGAAGATACTGGGTTTTCACTAATCTATAATATATGAAACTGCAAATTTATTTTTGAAAAAACCATTAAGGTTTGTTTAATTATATTTGCAGTTTAAGCTATGGAACAAATTATAAGCTGATACTCATATATATTAAATATACCACAGTGCTGGCAAATATTTGGGACATAAACCTTTTTTGTTGAACTTTAATATATTCAATTTTGTCAACTTTAACCTGATTATTATAGCTTCCGATTTTTGTCATTGGCCTTTACTATCATTACTAAAGGTGTTGATCCAATTGTTGAAATGCTTAAAATCAAATACAGAACCTTGCACCTTGTGACAACAGAATTTACTAATAATAATGACAACCAAACTTTATATAGTGCTCACTATGTATCATGAATTGCTTTAAACATTGCAAATGTGTTCATTTATGTAATGTTAATTTAATAATTACCAATCATTTGAAATATTTTTTTTATTACAATTCTGAGAAAATCACAATAATTGATCCCACTTTACAAATGAGGTCACAGAAGCACAGAAATGTCAAACAGCTTGCCCAAGATTATATAACTAGAAAAAGGCAGGGTCAGGATTCAAACTCTGATTCTGAATTTCATGTTTTTAAGTATTATATGTTGAGTACATCTACTGTGGCAGTTTCACATCTGTTAGCAGACACCCTTGCATAGTCTTGACTCCTCCATTCGGCTCAAAAATCATTTTAAAGATGCTGTGAAGTGCCTGTCTGAGAGTAGCATTACTTACAACTCCAAATTGGTTTCCTATTGCTGTTATAATAAAATACAACACATTTAGTGGCTTAAAAGAATAGAACTTTGTTATCTGACAAAGTCAAAGGTCAGAAGCCTAAAATGAGTAGGGAAGACTGACCTCTTTTTGCAAGTTCTAATGGAGAATATGGTGATTTTTCTTTTTCTGGTTCTAGAGGTTGCCCATATCCTGGGCCTCATGGTCCGGCATCCCTGTGACCTCTGCTTCCACTCTCATGTCCCCTTTGACTCTGACCCTCTTGCCTATCTCTTACAAGGACATTATGATAACAATGGGTTCATCCAGATAATCCAAGCAATCTCCCCACATCAAAATATTTAATTTACTCACATTAGGAAATTCTCATTTGCCTTGTAAGTTAACATAGCTACAGGTTTGGGGGAGGGACATTATTTTGCCTACTGCAATTTCCCTGTTTCTATAAAGAAGGACTGCATCACTCAGGAAACCCATGTTCCTGATCATGGACAGAAACATTTGCTTCAAGAATATTTAACAAACATCGAATAATCTCTTTTTCAAATGATTCTTATTACTGTCCTTAAATGTGAATCATCAGCTTGATGAAAATGTGTCTGTTTATGTTCTGGTAGAAGAAAGTCTTCATATTCTTAATCTTGAGACTTTTTTTACCTTTTGCTAGAACTATTCCTCTTCCCTTTGCCAGTTGCTTAACTAGTCTCCTTTAACTTTTACAAGTTGTTTCTGTGACTGGCTATACCTTTGAGATATCTCCCTAATCTGAACCTCTTTGGTTATAACTGTCTACAGTTAATTTGGTAATACACACATGCTACTTGAGTGACTTCCCCTTGGAGTGTAAATAGTGAAACAAAAATGAATGACAACATGTACACTGTTTTTAACAAACTCGCTATATATTTTCTGTTCCAGATGAGCACTATCTTTCAAAGCAGTCACTGTGGAAAGCCATGCATTCATTCCAAAGAACATGAAGTTACACTATATTTGCAATCTCATTTCTGAAATTGATTTAAGGTTTATTTAGAAGCCATATAAGAAAATTGACCATGTTGCTTCAAGCTTCAGCTTGTAATTGACTGAGACTGGAGATAGTATTCTAGCCTTGTCATGTGCATTATAGAAAACTGAATCGAAGCAACCAACTTACCTCTTTCCTCATCAAGTGGATTCATTAAGTTTAAAAGCATTTTATAACTACCTTCCCCCACCCCCTGCAACAACACCTTCCAGTTAAAGCTGGACTAGAAAACATGGCTAAAGTTTGAAGTTGAATTGGGGATCACCTACCTTACCCAAAATTTAAATCTTGGAACTGAATATTCATGGAAAGAGGGTGGGTTGAGATGGGACAGGTATTAGAAGGAATGAAAAAAATCAAATAAACAGAAGTGATTTTACCTATATACCCAACAGTACTCAGACAAGGATGCCAAGTCTAACTAATATAAATTCAGTGGTGGAAGACAGCACTGGCAAGAATGACCGGCATTTCTGCTAGAGGCAGGCACTGGACACTGTCCAAGCATATTTACTGTATATTTACATGAAGCTCAAGAGTGCCCACCATGTCTGAGCAGTGAGGGAAAAAAGTATGGACAAGAGAGTGAAAGGGTATGCCGTACATGTGAGCAGTGACTTCCCATTAGTGAAATGTGACCTTCCATATATTTCAGAGTCTAAAATATCACATTAGGAGTAAACGCGGAAACATTTACAAAATAGAGAGAAACAGATATTCCTTTCTGCATATAAATAAGATGAGAAAAGATAGTGTCATACTCTCAATAATATATGTTAAATAAAATAATCCTTTGCTTACTTTAAAATCTAGTGCACTGAATTCTCTATGGGGGAGGTAAAAGTTCTATTAGATTGGATGAGAATCTTTTTCTATTTTAGCTTTATAGTGTTTTGTAGTATTTCACACATTATCATGAATATCTATTTCATATACCCTTAGAGATAATGTTTTCATTAGTTTATATAAACACCTCTAGTGAAATGGATAAATCTCTAGTTCTCTATGTTGACTATGTGCTATATTAAATACATAATTAATAATTGATGAAAATCAAAGAATTTACTTTTCAAAATTATACTTTCATTATTCTTGAATGCTATTATTTTTATAACTCACTGAGTTATGCAACCAATAGGAAATGTGTGATATATATCAAGAGCTCAAATTTTCACAATTGTTATTTTTAAAATTTGAAGCAATGAAAAGGAGTTGGGGGACTGCAATCAGCTTTTAAGATAGGTGGTGGTCATTCATTCTTTGGAGATATTGATACATTTTTGGCATAACTAAAAGAAAGACAAATAGTCTAATTATAATGAAATGACTGCTATTTTCTACCTACACAGATGTTTCTCTTTCTAACTTTAAATTATTCACATCCTCCTGGGACAGGACAACGATTAGGCTTGCAGAGTAGATTGAAAACAAAACATAAAGACAGGATGGTACTAAATAAAGAAGTATTTGGATAATATAGGAATGCTGGCCAGATGGAAAGATGAGTGGCAATAAAGGACATATGAACTAAATACCTTTAGTGTTTATAAAGTGTTCTTTCCTGTCTGTTGGGGCTACTCTTTTGAAAACATGAAACCAGATTGTTTTGTTACCTTCTGAACTCATTTTAAGTTGTTCACATCACATTATTTGCATAATGCCTTTTTCTTTTCAGTCACATGGTGTCTGTTTAATGAATTGTGAATTATGAAAATTAATGCTTGCTGATATGCATACTTCCAAATGTGTCATCAACTCTAGTTGGGGCTTGTGAAGTAGAAAATAGATGAGGACAGCAAATTGATCAGTTTCTGTGAATAAGTCCAATACTATGTCCCCTAATTTCATCACACATTCGTATTGAGTGGGGTTAGCAGAGTAATTCACAGAATTGTAGGGTAATTCAACTTCCCACAGTATGGGTGGAATTTAGGAGTTGTGAATTTGAAAAAAAGTCACTGTACCACAGCCAAATTGGTCCTATCTGTTTGGCAATACATTGGCACCTACTAATAGAACCAGAAATTTAGAACAGCAAAAATCTAAGAACTGTGATTAAATATTTAAAATAATAAGACATTAAAAATAAACACTAAACCATCAGAAGTATTAAAAACAAATATTAAAATATTAAAACCTTAAAAACAAATATTAGACTATACTATGATCTTGGCTTATTTAAACTAGACACTACATACTTTAATAAAACCACCTAAGGTGCTAGGAGAGATCAAATCCCACAAGCATCCAAAATTCATCAAATTCATAATGAAATCAGAAATCACCCCTTCAAACTCCATTCTGTTCCTCTTCTTGTTCCTGAGTCTGGGTTGCATGAAGTTGATGACTGAAATGATTACCTTCTTTATCTTTTTCCTACAGTCTGCATCCAGTAAGTAGGTGAACAGCATTTCCAGGCAGTC
This sequence comes from Solenodon paradoxus, assembly GCA_004363575.1. Lineage (NCBI taxonomy): Eukaryota > Metazoa > Chordata > Mammalia > Eulipotyphla > Solenodontidae > Solenodon > Solenodon paradoxus. The sequence continues at coordinate 40,854 of RJWH01006256.1, forward strand.
AACAGTGAATTCAGTTCATCTCTTGAATCTGTTCCAGGTGTGCTGACACTGACATTAAGTTCAAGACTAGATCATAACTTCTCTGCAATATTCTGATAGCAATTTTGTTGTTTATCTTATTTATTTTCAACAAATCTTTACTGGGTACCTACTCTTTAAACACTACCAAGAGCTATAGTTATAGAGAATCAAAAGCAGTACCAACTTTCAAATAACTTATTTCCTGAGTAAAACAGCTACATGAAAACGTGTCATCACTAGCATTACATATATGCTTGTAAAACAGTTCTTCCAGATAAAATGTTCAAATTTAATTAGCTCTCAAACATCTAACCTTGCCTCTATTCCATTTATTTCCTGCCATGGCAATAATCATTAAATAAAATGTAAATCCGATCTTTGCTTAAATGACTGACGTATATATGCATCCCCTATTAGATAAAAGTCAACTTGTTCTTTATATGGCTTTATAAGCAGCAATTCTCATAGTGTGCTTGGGGACCAATGGGAAGGGATCAGGGAGGATATCTGAAAACCTTTTAGTGGGTGTGAAAGGTCAAAATTATGGTCATGATAATCCTAAGGTGTTATTTGCCTTTTTCAACCTGATTCTCTCACGAGTATACAGTTTTTCAAACACTACATAATTTGTGGTTCCACAACAGATAACTTGAAGAAGATGGAAGAATCTAGATGTCTCTGTCAAACCAGACAGTAAATCAAAAACACACAATATTGTGACATAATGCCCATATTACTGTTATATGTGTCATTCTTGAAAAACTTAATTACCTTTTATAAAATAAATATTATTTATGTTAACATGCACTGGGTTCATTATTATTTTTAAATTAGTATTAAAATTTCTCAGCTTTAATTTCTAGCATGGTAAATATCAACAGATGTAAACTGCATTAACGCAACTACTTTGGGATTCTCAATAATTTTGAAGAGTGCAGAAGTTCCTAACATGAAAATTCTGAGACTTGTTCCAATAACAGATTCCAATCTATAGGCTGCTTTTGTCTCATACTGCTATTTATACTTACTCTATCTTCCAATCATACCAAGACTTTCCATTTTCTGAAATATATCATGTTGTCTCCTCCCTACCATCACAGTCCATAGGTTAATATCTAACTGCTTTCTGCCTCGTAGAATCCCACACAGAAAAGAAATAGGGGCATGCCCTTGTGTCTCAGGTGTCTGAGACACTGATATGCAAACCATGCAAAACCCAAGGACCCAGGTTTGTGACCCAGGGAAAAGGTGAAAAAACAAAATAAATAAAGATCCTTCTTCCTTCCCTCCCTTCCTTTCTCTGTTAAAAAAAAGGAAGGAAGGCAGAATGAGGATGAGGCAGAGTATGGGAAAGCATATACAACAAAGGACAAGGAGAACATCCACACTAGGTGACTGAGTGTTGCTCCACTGTTCTTTCAGTTATATTCAAATAACTTTCTTGGAAGCCCATTCAAGCCCTATGTCTATTCCCAATCTCTCCTATCACTCTGCTTTCACAGGATACTCTGTTAAATAATTCAATTAGCACACCTTTTGCTATGTTAATTATTTGCTTAAAGGATAGTCCAGTATAGAGATTTTTTAAAATTTCAGATGGCATCCTGAAGTTCCTAGAAATTTGAATAGGTAGTTCTAAAATCTAAAAACCACATTTAAATGTAAGTTTTACCAACACCTTATGAAATCTTCACAGAAAAATGTCTACTAGTTTTACTATGCACTTCACTCCCTGATAATTACTGGTTTACAAGTCTATTTCCCTCAGTGGGGAATTAATTCTATGAGGGTAGAAAACAAGACAAGTTCATTCCACTAAGGAAGGAAGATAGCATTTTAGAAACTATTTCCTCTTGAATTTCCAAACTCACTGAGACAATACATTAAAGGCTCTTCTCTGCCACTTTCAGAATCAGGCTGCCATATTGCTAGTCTGCAAGAGTTGTTATAGTAATGTGCTGGGATATTCAAATGGCTCTGGAAGGTTTCTTCTAAAAAAAATCTCTCTCCTAGAGTAGCAAGGCCCTCTTAGATTAAGGAAATAGCTTCTAGGAGAATTAAGTGTATCAGTCATCCATGTCTTAGAGTGAATTACTTTAATCTTTTAATCAAATTGCTTTTTTAAATAGCTTAGGTATAGATTCTAGTGCTCTGGGTCATTCTGTCCTTCTAACTTCCATGTAGGCTATAAGGTAGTGAAGGAAAAGTGAACTCTACTTCTCTTGGTTGGATTTATGTACTGATCACACCAAAAGTTGTCTCCACTGGAGTCTCCAATCTGCTAATACTATCAAATTTTCTCTCTTCATCTGCCTCCTATGGTCTTTAATCCCTTTTTGTAGTTAAATTCCATGATTTGTCATTGCAATAATTTCATTATGCGTAATCTAAGCTCCATTGTAACCCAAACCTCCATTATCCCCAAATAGCAAAAGAATTCAGAATTTAGTTGAATACAGGTATTTACCTACTCTACTCCTGTTCTCAAGTATCTGAAATAGAGAAAACAAACAACTATGCCTGTCTCATTTTAGTTTTATGGTATGAAACCACAACTGGTCCTTCTGTGCCTCCCAGCTACAATTCTCAATTCCTCTATTGGACTCATTCTCCCATCCTCTGAGTTGAGGATTCCACAACTTTCTTCTGCCTTAAAGATTCAATATAACTTTATTTTTCCTTGTTCATACTCCACATCTTTCCTTTTTTATTCACTGAGCAAATGAAAGAATTAGAAAAAAAATTGCATTCTTCCACTTTTAAATCTAACAAGCAACTTCTGAACCAAATATTTGTCTATGCTCTGCTAAAATTCCTCTAACTATACATTGAATTCTGTTCCCTCTTCCATATTCGACTTTCCTCCTGAAACTTCTATCTCTGCTGTATTTAGTTTTCAAACTTACTATTAAATAATTGTCAACAGTATATAAAATCCAATGATAAGCCAGATTTTTAAAAAAATTATCTTTATTTCATTCCCCCATCAGCTATTATTCTAATTCTCTTCTAACCTATACAACAAAAGTTTTATAAGAGTTGTCTCTAACCACTGTTTTCACTTCTTTCCTCTCCTTTCTCTCCTCAAACATTCCTGGTCAGAATGATTCTCATAAGCCCTATTAAACAGTTCCAACAAGTCACTTGTTTATTCTCTGTTACCAAATTCAATGGTCAGTTCTCAGTACTCATTTTAAACTCTAAGCAGTATTTGGCACAACTGATAACTCCTTCCATTGTAGAATAGTTTAAACACTTTCTTCATATTCTCATGTTTTTCTCTGGCATAACTGGTCACTCCTTCAGTTCCATATTGTTGGAATCTCCTTTTCTCCCTTAATTAAATATTCAGGCTCCAGTGTCCAAGGTGATCTCCTTTATTCCCAGTGCCTAATGACTTTTTACATCTCTATTTAGATTCCAGACATCTGTATCCAATTGCTAAGTTTTTATTTTATCAATGTTTAGTAAGATTTTTAGTAAGATTTTTGATGTAAATAAAACAGAACTCTTTTGATTACTTCATCCCCATTGCTAGCCCTAATTTTAGCAAATTTTTTCGCCACTGTTCACTCATGGTTTTTATCCAATAGTTGATGCCTATTTATTCTCCAGGGATGGGATAACTTAAATTTGCCCCTTCCCCAGATTTATTCTTTTATTAATTTTTTATATCTGTATTTTATTTTGATAAGAATACTTAACATAAGATCTACCATCCTGACAAAATCTTAAGTACTCAATACAGCATTATGAACCACAGGTTCAGTGTTGTACAGCAGATCTCTAGAACTGCCCAATGCAGGTCTATGTGAATTTGAGTTTGGATTTTCCACTTATGAATGTAAGATTATTGGTATCTTGATAGAGATTGTACTGAATCTTGAGATCACTTTGGGTATTATGGACATTTCGAAAATATTAAGACTTCCAATATATGGTCATGTAATATTCTTTCATTTATTTGCTTCATTAATTTCTTTCATTAATATTTTGTCATTTTCATTGTACAAAGTCTTTTACCTTCTGGTTACATTTATTCTTATGATTTTTTATACTATTCTAAATTGGATTGTTTCCTTAATTTCCTTTTTTGGATAGTTTGTTGTTTGCTATCCTGATATCAAATCTAGACAAAGACATTAAAAGAAAGGAAAACTATAGGCCGATATTCCTAATGAACACAGACGTGAAAATTCTCAACAGAAACTAGCAAGCTGAATTCAATACACATTGAAAAGATTTTACATGATGATCAAGTGGGATTCATCCCTGGATGCAAGGATGGTTCAATATAAGCAATTCAATATGATACACTATATTAACAGGATGAAGGAAAAAAAATCACATGATCATCACCATAGATGCAAAAAAAAAAAAGACTCATTTGACAAAATTTAATAAATTTTCATGATAAAAACTCACCAAAGTAGGTACAAAAAGAATTTTCCTTAACATAATAAAGGCCATATAGGAAAAGTCTATAGTTAATATCATACTCAACAGTAAAATGTGAAATATTTTCCTTTCCTCTATTATCAGGGGAAAAATATCAGGTGAGCCCATGCTCACCATTTCTGTTCAGCACAGTCAAATTCAACTTTGTTGTATTCATCATTGGAAGTCCTGGAGAGAAAACGGGCAATTAAAAGAAATAAAAGTCACCCAAATTGGAAAGGAAGTAAAGTGACCTATTTGCAGATGGCATGATGTTAGATATGGAAATTTGTGAAGACCACATACACTGCTGAACTAATAAATTCAGTAAAGATATAGGACACAAAATCCTACCTTCTTTACATGATTTATTGACAAGCATCAGCAGGAGAACAGAAGGAGGAAAATTAATTTGAAAAATTTGTTTTTCTGGCTCCCTCCCTGAGTTCACTGCAGATAGCTAACGACAGCCCTGTAAGAGCAGATTCTCCACAATGCCCTTTCCATCTCAGGTTTGTTTGTTTGTTATTGCCTTTTTCATTTATTTTTTATTGTAGTAATTATTCTACACATTAAAATAATTTCCTATATATAGGTTCCCCATTTCTGAGATATATTTCAACATACTATGTCCTCCACCAAATCACCAAGTGTTCTTCCCCAGTGTCCAGTGGACTCTATCACAATTTGCCCCCATCCACCCCCACCCTTTACCTTTTGGTAACCTAAGTTCTGTTGCAAATGTTTCAGGATTGATTATGTTTCATCTGTTCCTTTGTTTTGTCTATTAATATGACACCTATGATTGAGGTCATCTGGTCTCTATCTTTCGTCTTTTGACTTGTTTCACTTAGTATAATCCCCTCTAGTTCCATCCATGCTGATTCAAATGACAGGGTTTCATCTTTTCTAAGGGCTGTGCAGTATTCTATTATATATATGTACCACATCTTCTTTATCCATTCATCTGATGTTAGGCACTTAAGTAATTTTCACTTCTTAGCTTCTGTGAATAGGGTCACAATAAACATGGGGGTGCATACATTTCTGCGGATGGGTGCTTTTGTATCTTTTGTGTAGATGCCCAGAAGTGGAATGACAGGATCATATGGGATTTCCAGCCTCAGTTTTTTGAGGAATCTCCAAACTGTTCTCCACAGGGGTTGTACCAATTTGTATTCCCACCAACTGTGCAAAAGTGTTCCCTCTTCTCCACAGCCTCACCAGCACTTGTTGTTTCCAGACTTTTGGATAATAGCCAGTCTTTCAGGTGCAAGGTAATATCTCATTGTTGTTTTAATTTGAATTTCCCTGATAGCCAGCAAGTAGGAATATAATTTCATGTGCCTATTGGCCATCTGTATATCCTCTTCAGAAAAGTGTCTCTCCAATTCCTCCTCCCATTTTTTGATTGGATTGTCTGTTCCTCTGTTATTGAGTTTTATAAGTTATTTGCTATTTTAGATTTTAAGCTTTTGTTGGAAATATTGAATGCAAATCCACCACACACTCATATTGAACTCATTGGCAAATTCTATCACTTCCCCTTTCAAAATATATTCCAAACCTAACCAGTTTTTATCATCTCACTGTATTATCCTTACTATAATATAAGCCATCTTAATTTCTCACCCAGGATAGAGCAATAGTATTTCTGTTCTCTCTTCCCACCACAGACCATTCTTCACATAGCAGCCAGTGCTATCTTGTCAGATCATGTCATTCCCCAGTCTACAAACTTCTAAAATCTTTCTAGTACACATGAAATAAACATTACAATTCCTTATGATGAACAATAGGTTCTGTTTAGTTGGTCTTTGCAACTTCTAGTCCAATACTGACACTCTCTCTAGTAGTTACCTGCATTGTTTCAGTCACAGTGGTGTCCTTGAAGGTCAATAAACACTCATATTGTGCTATTTCAGAACATTTACATTCATAGTTGCTCTATAGGAAATGCTCTTATCCTAGATATTTGCATTTTCCATTTTTCTTTTCATTCAGCCCTCAACTTTAATGCTATCTATAAAGGTGATCTTCCCTGAATGCACTATCTAAAACAACACCTTCCAGTCTATATCTACTCCATGCTTTTATTTCTTGCCATAATATTAATCACTGCCTCATATGATAATCTACGCATTGTCTCTTTGCCCCCACTCTATTATATACAACATGAGTGAATGGATTTCCACTTATTCACCATCATGTTTTCAGGGCCTAGAAGGGTACATGATATGCAGAAATACTAAATAAACATCTAATGAATGGATGAATGGGAATGGAAATATACTAAATGCCTCAATTAAATTAAAAACAAAAAATTTACATGAATAGTCAATTCATAGTCAAAATTTGCTTAATGAGCATGTAGAAAAAAGTCAGATTAATACAATAGCCTCAGATTAAAAGAATGAGATTAAACCTCTAGCACTGTCACTGTTCCTTGCAATGAGATAAGATATATCCAAAGTCAATAAATAAGGCTTCTTCTCCTAGACAATGCCAGGATGGGCGTACTAGGGTTTGATGCTCTAGTTTTCCTGTTTTTGTGCTCCATGACTGAGAAAAACCCCTTATTAATGAAAATTACATTATTTCTTAAACAAAAGATGGCAGACATCACATATATATATATACACATATATATGTATTCTGTGTGTATGCATTTGCCAGGCAAAAAATAATAAAAATAACAAATACCTATAACCAGGGTAAACTATAAGTATTACCAAGATTTTCAGAAGCTTTCTATCAGATTTTAATTCTAGCTCTTCTCCAGAGGCAATAATTTTCCAGAATATTCAGTCAATTCTTCCTTGCCTTTTGAAATAGCTTTATTATATATCAAAACTATAGAGATCTGTATTAAAATTAAATTATTGACTATTGTTTTAATTGCATTTTCACTCACCATCATGTTTTTAAGATTCATCCATACTGATACATTTAATTTTAACTAATTAATCCTCATTTTACACATTATTCCATTATAAGAATATATGCTAATTTATTAATCCATGTTACTCTTGATGGATTTTCAGGGACTTTCTCAGGTTGCTGTGCTATGCTTTATAAATTGCTATGAATATTCTTTTATGTGTATTTCCATTACTATTAGTCTTGGAACCATTCTCTTTCTTTGGAAGACTTTATACTTCTATGTTTAATCAATTTTGCATTGATCTTGCAATTACTCTGAGGAAAATCTTGTTTTCCTCATTCTGGTATTCTTAGTCAGCAGTTTACTACAGCCCTTAGAAAATTTACTGACATCACCTTAGATAATTCATTTGAAGAAGCTCTGAAGTTAACACAGCAATGTCAATTAGCTATCTTTGAGGAGTTTTCTTTTCCTAAAAGCTCTCCCTGGCCCCAAAGACTCTGAAAAACCTTGGAAATATTTTACATGTTTTGATAGTTCTATAACATCACAGAATTTCTTCATAAAATTATTTGTGTTCCCTAAGGATATTAAATTGAATTAACTTCAAATAAATACATAGAATCTCTAGTGGAAAAAGAAAACACTTGTTCTACCTCAGATTGGCAAAGCTGGTACTCATTTCAATGTCTACTTTAAATTTACAGTTGATTTCAGTCTTGGTTACACTGAAGGACTAAATTACTCTTCTCACTAACAAATCTTGCCAGATTTAACAAATAAAAATACAGGATACAGAGTCAAATTTGCATGTCAAACAAATAAAGAATATTTTTAGAAGTATGTCTAATGCAATACTGGGGTCTACTCAGATGAAAAAAAGTATTTTTATTTTTATTTAAAATGAAATTAACTAGGCATTACATATTTTATGTCAACTCTGACCCTTTGCTACAGTTAAGAGTTCTCCAGGTATCTCCTAAGCTGTTTAATTTGCTGAAGATATTTCTTGTATGTCAGGAACTCACTATGTATGGGGATCTCAGCAATCTTTTGTTTGCCCATTTCTTCTTTTGTACATTATCTTCTACAAAGTATTAAGAGGCTTATGAAAACTTTTGCCTAATGAGGATCACTCTTGCTGATGGTTCTTAACTAAAAATGTTTTCCAAAGTGCAATATGTTTCAATTTAGAAAAGAAGAGCATGCACATCTGCTCAGGGCATATGATAGCTGTGGGGGCGGGGCTCAGAGCCTGGACAGTTTAGTGTTGAAATAGCATGAAATGTTAGAAAGGAAAATAACTTTTGAACCTTGCCAGCTCCCATACTTGCAGCTGTCTTGGAAGGACATTGCCCCTTCCACTTCAGCCAACCTGGTTGGATCCTTGGCTCTAGGTCTACCTTCCTCTGTCCTGACTGATCTTTAACAAGGACCAGTCTGCTACTTTCCCTAGGCTCACAGGACTTTATCCTGATTCCAGAAGGCATCCTTTAAGATGTCTGATAATGAGAATGGCAAAGAGCGTCCACCAGACCTAGGGAATAGAAGCCTGTCCAGTAGCTCTGAGCAGCTGTCTAAAGTAGAGACTATTGGAATGAGCTTGAGATTCACCCAATATATTGGTGGTACTAGGGCTGGTCCCAGCCAAGTCAGCACAGAAAGTCAAGACATAGGCGCATGAAGACCAAATGAAGTCAACTACTATGAAGGCCTGGAATACATTGACTGTTACTTCATCAATGATGAAAGCCAGTTCCATTACTGCTTGGAAGATGAGGAGCTAGAAGAGGAAGGAGGGACAGAAGAACATCCTCAGGTATGTGTGCAGCACTGTGAGACCAACCATTAATTAGAGGAGGATCAGGCCCTGGAAGACTGGGTGTCCTCGGAAACATCTGTCCTGCCCCAATCTCGCTAGCGAGTCCTTACTGTTCTCCGATATCGGCATCTGGGTTCAAGCTCCCATTTTGTCTATGAGGCTTGTGGGGCAAAAGTTTTTGTGCAGCGCTTGTGCCTGCAGTATAAGCTTGAAGGGCATACTGGTTGTGTCAATACTGTGCACTTTAATCAGTGTGGTACCTGGCTGGTCAGTAGACTGGCTCTAGTGCCAGACTCCCCTTTCAAGTTTCTAACTTCAAGTGAAGATACAGTTGTCTTTGCCATTGATCTGAGACAAGGGCAGCCAGCTACAAAAGTGGTGGTGACAAAAGAGAATGACAAGAAAGTGGGGCTGTATACAGTCTGTGTGAATCTTGCCAATACTTACCAATTTATAGGGGGTAGACAAGTTCAGTTTGTAAGAATTTATGACCAGAGAAAACTTGATGAGTGTGAGAATAATGGAATACTTCAGAGATTCTGTCCTCATCACCTGGTCGACTCTGAGTCTAAAGAAAACATCACCTGTCTTGTGTATAGCCATGATGGCACAGAGCTCCTGGTCAGTTATAATGATGAAGCTATTTACCTCTTCAACTCCTCACACTGTGATGGAGCCCAATATGTTAAGAGATATAAGGGGCACAGAAATAATGCCACAGTCAAAGTTGTCAGTTTCTATGGCCCCAGAAGTGAGTTTGTGGTGAGTGGTAGTGATTGTGGGAATATCTTCTTCTAGGAGAAATCATCCTGCCAGATAGTTCAGATCATGGAGGCGGACAAGAGTGGCACCGTCAACTATATTGAGCCCCATCCTTACCTACCTGTGTTGGCATCCAGTGGCCTAGACCATGATGCCAAGAGCTGTGCACCCACAGCTAAATCTATCACTGAGCTTATAGGATTACAGAATATGATTTAGAAGAACAAGCGAGTATGAGATGAAGATAGCTTACACCACACCCACAGCTAAATCTATCACTGAGCTTATAAGATTACAGAATATGATTTAGAAGAACAAGTGAGTATGAGATGAAGATAGCTTACACCACACCAACCTGTTTGACAGACAGCCACATGCTTTGGTTCCTCATGCACCACCTGACATAGTGCTGGGGAGCTCCTGGACTTGAGTAGTTGATGCAGATTTGGACAAGTCCAGTACCTCAGGGACATCTGAGGAAGAAGAAAGCCAAGGCCCTGTGCAGCGCCTGCCATCTTGAAGGCCTCAGGCCTGCTCCAGCTACATGTAACTTCAGTAGACTGGACTTCAAATTTAAAGTTCAGTTTAACTAATAAATTTGTCTTTTATCTTCTGCTTTCTACAATTAAAGAAAAAGAGCTCTTCCATCTTCTTCATCCTTCCTACCTTCCTTTCTCATAATTTTCCTCTCTCATTCCTTTATTCTCACTTGGCTTCTTCAGTTATGCCTATTTCCCTTTACTCTTTTATGGTTGATCTATGAAGTGTCTTATTTCTGATTAAAAAGTTAATAGCCATATTGAATCTGTATTCTCATTTGTAAACACTCCAAAATCTATCACCTTTTATTTTCATCTTTAATGGTTTATTATAAAGTTCTTCAGTTGATATGAAAATTTCAGAAATGTGCTTATTCATTAGAAGTAAATTAAACTATGGTTTTGTTACTTGAATGTTGACACTTAATCACACAAATACACACACATTTACACACATATATACATACATACTCACATATGCATACATACACACATATATACATATACACATACATACACACACATATACACACACACAGACTCTCACTCTCACAGAAAAGGAAAAGAGGAGAAAAGTTGGGTAGATAAATTCCTAATGATATAATTGATCCTAGAATAAAATAACTTGGAGTTGTTCACACTTTTCTGATCTATATGTTAACATTGATTAATTTAAGCCAACTGAGGCTGGTAAGAATGAAATGTAGTCACATGACATGGTTTACTCTGTACTTTCAATCCATGAAGTTTCATGACTGAGAAGGTAACAGGATTACCCTCCAGCAAGTCCTCTTAGGACAGACATCTTCTATAAGATACTAGTTAGGAGAACAAGAATTTCTAATATTTGAAAATATGTATTTGAACTAACTGTAAGAACTTACTGTTGCAGTAAAGAAGTGTTTGTACCTATAAATATCAGTCTGGTTTTATTGGAAGAAATATCCCATTAGACACCTATTCATTGCTTGAAATTTTCTTCTGCTGCTTTTAAGAGGTTTAATTGCTTTAAAATTATTTTGCTTTACACTTTATTTAATGTAAACTTGGAGTACTAGATATCCAATTACTGTTGAATAAGAATATTTTTGTTTTACATCTTTTGTGAAAGTGAATGCAGAGGGTAGTCTTCCCTTCAACACTCCTGTGAAATAAAACACACCCTTCTTTATAAATATTTTTTGGGAAAGAAGGATATGATAAAATAACCTGTGATTGACAAAGGATTTCCTTTGATAATACTCCTTAAATGGATGTTATCTCTGGCTCCTTGAGAGCAGGTTGAGAAATTTAAGTAACCAGAGTAGACTTTGGAGTGGAAAATATCTTGAACCAAAGTTCTTGCTCACTGACATTACAAGTTAGGGACAATTTCCTGAGGATCTGGGAGTCTGGGATCACCCTTACTCAGGAAAAGACATTAGGAGGCTCAAGTGAATCCAGTGCTTAAAAGAGAACATGTAGAGAAGTAAATTATGTTAGAATCTCAGTTTGAGTTGGGCCTGCACAACTGGGAAGACATATCCTAGTAACAGTGTCAACAAAGCATCTGGAATTTCTATGACATTGGTGGTGAAGAGAACAATGTCAAGGGTAGACAGTTGTTTTTTCAAGTGTTTGGAATCAGGTGGGGGTGGAGAGGGGAGGGCAGGGGTAGCTGGTAGAGAGGGGAGGAGATGGAGAGGATGGGGATCAGAGGAATGCACTGTGAAGTAAAAATGTCTTCAGAGTTCCCTGTATGGTTCTAGGATTGCTTGTGCTACAAGAAACATTTGGAGAGAGATTTAGAAAGCAAAGGCTAAGGGGGTAGCAATTTTGTCTTATGTTTATAAAGTAGGGGTAGGGGTACATTGTCACTTATATGGTGGCTTACTTTAGTTTGAGGCAGCTTTGGGTCCCACAACTACACTAGCTCCCGCTCACATCTTCCTTCAGCTTCACCAGCTCCATAAGAGTCAATTTCTGTAGGGCATCATGTCATGAAAGCTGGAGATACAGAGGAAATGAAAGATCACAGGTTCCTGTCTGTCCTTGCTCTTCCTCATGGATTCCAGTCTATCCTTGCTTCCACTATTTCACATCCATATCTTCTTCCTGAACACTTTGTGACTTCAGGCTCCAACTCTTGAAGCAAATACAAAAGACCACTTATCTAGTTCCCACAATTACATACTATTGGCTCCCTATTAAAAGTCACCTGTTACATATGTATCAGTCCCAGTGTTTCTGTTTTTTTTTTTTTTTTTGAACAGGGACTGATGCAATTGCCCCCACATGCTTTGGCCTGAGTAAGTTCCCCAAATAAGATTACTTGGACAACTTGTCATTTGGAGGAGTGAAGTCCTATAAGAGGCTGTACTTGATCAAAAAGATAGATAAGGAGATAGTCAAGTAATTAATTTGAAATATAAATCAATGATTATAGATGGAAACCAAGCTGGTAAAGTAGGTCTGAGAAAATTAAAGTGATAGTTATCATTTTAATTTATACACATATTGATCTGTTTTACATATAGAAGATAGCAATGCAATATAACTACCAACTTTCCATGAGATGGAGGACAAAACTAACAATTCTCTTAAAAAAACAGATAAAACTGCACCTCTAAATTTAAATTTTTTAATACCAATTATTTTCTTTCCAATGTGGAATTTCTATAGGAGAGTTCTGTGTAGGCCCTTGTGGCTTTTATGCAACATTATACTTGTCTTCTAGTTATGCACAGAATATAACTGTAGAAAGCATGACAGATGCCAAACTATACTTTTAAAAAGACATCTTCTGGCAGACATTCCTTAAAAGGACAGGTGTACAAAAGAATAGAGGTGAGAAAAAATATAAAGGAGCCTAATTGCTAAATGGCAAACCATATAGTCTCACCTTGGATTTCTGTCAGCCATATGCAGAAACAAAAAGGGTGGCCATGTTAACAACTTAAGCCCCTGAAATTGATTTGTAGGCCTCTGAGGATAACAAACAAAACAACAACAATAAAACAGAGAAAACCAAAAATAAAATACAAAAACAGTACATATTGGGTTATGGACAGAACCTCTAGCTTCAGCTACACATTGACCTAGATGACATTAGCAAAAAAGATTTTTGCTTATGAATATGTCTAGAACCAAATTCAAATCACAGCTAAGTCTGAGTGATTAGTTCTTTTAATTACTCTGCTAAAAAGCTAATGACCCAGATATTATATGTACTATCTTCTTTAGCTGACAGGAATGACCAATATTGTGAGGAACTGAGACCCATGATAGGTAATAACTGTTAAGGTTTTGGATCATATAGCAAATCCTCTCTCATCTACAGTGAGATGATCTCTAAGAGTCAATATTTGGAAAGCAGGTGTTACCTATGTTAAGACTAGTAGGTGGTAATTGATAATTGCACTCAAATATTTTTTAGAAGCTTGCAATTATGATTTCTTGGTGAATAAGGGTATCTGTAAAAACACTCTGTTTTTAAAAAAAATAAACTTATTTTGACATGCCCTAGCAGATTAGTCCACTAGGCATAGTCCACATACATCCCAAAGCCCTAATTCAAGACCTGGAGTTGGGGAAACAATCAGGATGAACAACTAAAATTAATTAAGTGCTTCTCTCTCTTCCTTCTTGCCTTCCTGCTAACTTGCCTTCATTCCTGACTGTACCATTCCTGTAAATAAGTACATAAATAAATAAACAAGACTTATTTTAACATCATTAGATAGAACCAAATATTTTGGGGGAAAGATTTTGTTCCACATGCTTTCTCACACTAGTTCCTTCTAAAAAAATCACTATAGATTTTTAGGATAATGAAACTGCTCTCTATGGCACTTGAATTGTGGATATATGATTCAGTGTATTTGTCTAAACTCATAGAATTGTACATCAAAAAGATGTTTAACCAAATTATATTGATTAATATTACTAGTGATAAAGTCACATTTATATATTCCTGCAATACGACACAAAAAGGGCATTCACCTGTGTTCATTCTTCCCCTAAATCTGTAACTTCAGTTAAGCCATGAATAAAATATACAAATCCAAAGGAAGCACATTCTGCAAAATACCTGGTCAGAACTCTTCAGAACTTCAAGGTCATAGGTCATAATGAAAGACTAAGAAACAATTATAGAATAGAGGAGTATAAGGAGATATGGTCCCTAAATGTAATGTGGTATCCTGGATAGGATCCTGGAACATTGAAAGGACATTAGTGGACAAAGTGGCAAAATCTGTCTACAGTTCAGTGAATAGTAATGAACCAATGTTGGTTCCTTGGTTTTAACAAACACACCAAAGTAATCTAAGATGTTAATACTTGAGAAAACTGACTGGGGGTTACAAGGGAAATTCTCTTTATTATCATTGGAACTTCTCTATGAATCTAAAATTATTTTAAAATAATAAAAACAATTAAGGTCAAAGAATCTATGGAAAACTTTCTATGCTTTATAGCCATAATAGTTTTTGGTAATGTTTATATTATCATTCAAAATAATTCAGTTCCGTTGGCTTTTGAAGTCTCTGCTTATTTTGTAATTCATGCTGAGTAACTTTCATTATTTGTGACCTTTTGGAAATGTTCTTTCTTTTATCATTTCTCTACTTTGTTCAATGATGTGCTTCTGCCAAGTTGCTTCTCATAAAAGTGTAATAAAAAGTGTAAATTGAAATAAAGATAAAATTTTAAAGGACAACATTTAATAAATTCTAAAAAGAAAGAAATTTTCTTAAAGAGAGACATTTCATCAAATTGTAAAGTACTTAGTATTTGGGAACTGCACAAAATATTCATACATAACTGCTTTCTTTAAACCACTGATCATTTAACAGAAAACTTACCTCTGCAGTAAGTAAAATTTTATGAACATCTTTAGAATAGAGGTGGAGTGGAAACTAGACTTTCATTGGGTAAAGGATATATAGGAGGAGAGGAAGTAAAATGGTGATCAGAGTTGTGTCTTTACAGAATTTTTGCTATAAAGATGAAAATTGGATAGTTGGGTATTACTGCTATTCCTTATTTTTTAACGAAGGCTATTAGAGTATATTGACAGTAAAAATCTATGTGTGAGAAAGACATACATGTTGTAGAACATAGCAGAAACCTGAAGGACTCTAGCCCTTGAGGAGATGTGTTAGTGGAGGAACAACCTTTCCTAAGGATCAGACCAAATGGTATAAATTCAGTCAATAAAATTGATAGGTTAGGTGATGGGAATATGGGTGTGGGGAGCAGATGCTATTGCCTTGACTTTCTATTCTGTTAAATATGAGGTGAGGTAATCAGTTTAGACTCCTGGGTGAGGAAATTTTAAAGTTAGAAATGAAAGGAGACAATTCAACCTTATTTTCCTAGAAAGTGGAAAAATAAACTTCCTGGGAAATGGAATTTTCCCCCAAATTTCTAAGTTTTTAAAATAAAATTATAGATAAAGCAAGTTTCCCTGGTTACATTAGTAACATTTTACTTGAAATTCAAATGTAACTGGGGAATGGATAAAGGATTATGTGTTGCAAAACCTCACTTCTTTGGAGACAAAGAATTTAGACATTGGGCTTTAACATTTCAACCATGATTTCTGTACAGCGTCAAGTTAACATTCATTTAAGATCGAATTTGGTAGTTGTACTTCCCCCAAAACATTTACAATATAATTTTCTGTTAATTATACCTACACATTTGAATAGAGAGAGTTTAACACCTCAGAAGTGCTATACAAATCTAGTACCTTCTAAGAGGTATCAAGGAAGAAAACTTCTGCAGAGTATCATAGTGGAGGCAATGCTCTAGTACTATTTCAGAAACATGGTTCCTAAAATCAGGAAGGACTAAAATCTGAGACCGTCTATGATGAGCATTAGGTGCCCTGATAGGAGAAAATAATCATTTTAACATAGCCTAAGATAGTGTAGAAGCGGGAAAAAAATCAGTAAAACAGTTCCCTCAATTTCTAAGTGAGTAGAGACATGCTTTAAAATACAGTCTGGGGTCTAATGGAATAGTCACTAAAGGGTGAAATTGTCTACTTAAATTATAAGATACTTTAGGGCAATATTAGAACAAAGACAATAATCTACTGTTAAATTTTAGTGCAGAAAACACATTCAAACTTTTTCTAAAAGGTCATTTTTTAAAACTCTGATATTCGTTCTAATCATTTATTAATGAGATAGTCTCAGATTATCTATATGTGCTATCATATCATTGACAATTAGCTTCTCTTTATTTTGCACAAATTATACTTCTTATTTTTCCATCGCATCCTAAATGTGCTGGGATCTGAACAATGTTGACTGGTAGTAGTGTTAATGCATATCCTTGCTTGTTTTAAACATTAATGGCAGTGTTTCTAATTTATAATAAGGTGTGCTTTTCCATTCTTGGTGTATATTTGTGCCTTACCTTATTTCTTGTTTATATTTGCCAAATGTTTATATGAGCCATGTTTATCTACATCTTAGTCAATGAGAACAGGAAAAGAATATGAAAAACAAGCCTGGAAAAGTCTCATAGCTAGGTCTAGAAATAGAACACATTGCTTTCTTTTACATCTCCCTGTTACATGGTCACATATAATTGAAAGAAACATTGCAAAATAACGTTTAGCTCTGTGCTCAAATTTTATTTGAGGAAAAAAAAATATCAGTCTCTATATACTACACTATTCTATACTTATAACCATACTTTTGTTCTAAATCTATTTTACACTTCTGACTAAATATCCATTTGACCTCTTCTGCTTCCCCAGGAGGAATTCTCTTTTCTACTTTTCTCTGTAAATTTTGGTTTTATCCCCAGAAAGATCTTCCTAGTCTATTATGCTACTTGGTCAAATCTGAAATGAGTGTTGGTGCATTGA